>SZYD01000810.1:0-39629 GCA_009363875.1 Mikania micrantha | reverse complement strand
AACAAATCACCGTCCCTTGATCCTACTATAATAACATGTTACTCGGCATACCTGCATACAATACTACCTAGAAGCAGATACATCAATCCAAGAACTTCAACAACACAATTGAATCGGAAGTGCAAACGATATAAGCATCTACATACATACATCCATGAATACATAAACAAACATACGTAAGCAAAATTACATATTCAGATCAAAATAAGAGATGTAAAATGTTACTTTGGATGTGCCGCGAGAGTGTGTCCAGAGCCCCAAGCGGATGAATAAGGTTCGCCGATGTTGTAAGGCAGATCTTTGATTCCGGACCAGATCCTGCGACCACATCTTTCAGGAATTTAAACATCTGCTCTTCAAAGACCAGGGATCGATCGATCTGAAGTTCCGGTGAGACTGGGGAGAGTGCTGTGATTTATACAGAGTAGACGCGAGGAAGTGGAGACTGGAGACGAGATGAGATCGAAATCGTAACACTGTATCAATTCAATTGATAGATTAGTCGAATTTTTGGGCCTGAATTTTGGTGAAAAAAAAAAAAACAGGTTTGGGTTCTCAACCGGTTTTCAAACTGCTCCAGTCATGATCTCAAACCGGATTCACCCAAACCGGTCTGAACGTCAGTTTGTAATAAGTTTAACATCCTCATCTTCTAAACCGGTTTTCAAACGAGTTTCAAACCCTCCAAACGGTTTCAAGCCGGTCCAAAACGGTTCTATAGGTTTGACATCCCTCATCTCCCAAACCGGTTTCCAAACCGAACCGGTTTTCACCCAAACCGGTTTTGACCATCCGTGGACCAACACAGACCGGTTTGGTCAAACTCTATTCGTAAGGGTGGTGTTATTCACACACCCCCGTCACACCCCTATAGCCCCGTATTGGTCAATACGAGGCGTATAGGGGGCAATCATTGGGTGTCAGTGCCAATGATTGGACCCTCAGTGCCAATGATTGACCCTTATACGCCCCGTAATGACCACTACGAGGCGTATACTTGACATAGGGTGTTAAAATATATTTTTGGGGTGTGTAGATAACCCCTCCCATTCGTAATTAGGCCAATAATATTTCACACGCTCTATATGTCTCGTATATATGCAATCATTGGTTGTCAATAGTTGTTAGTGTCAATTATTGAACTCTAATAAGCCTCGTATAGGTTTATACGTGATCAATTATTATTGAATCATTGGGTGTCAGATATGGTTATATGAGACGTATAAGGTCGGTGAGGTATTAAAATAAAATAGTCAAGTGTGTAAATAATAAATCCCTTATTTGTCTTAGCTATTGTAGGTCTTTACGTCTTGCCTTTAGCCTTTACCGGAGAAGTAGCATGTTAGACTAATGACAATTACCCAAATAATTGTTGGTTTGCATTTATAAAAATTGATTATATAAGGAACGATACGCTAGCTAAGTGGCTAGATTACGTCATGTGTGCATAAAGTTGGCCTCTGGTGCCCAAAATGATTTGATTCGATCAAAATCACTCAAGAGCCTTGATTTTCTGTCCCTTTTGTTGGTATAGTGTGTTTTTATACCTACAATTCACGTTCAGATCACTATTTCTTTAACAAGATTGTAAGCTATCTTCCATGGTCGTAAGCTACAATCTGTCTTATTTTTTCTCTCATGTTTTACGGTTTAGCTTACGACCCTTCTTTTTTCACATCAAAATCATCAAGAAATCCAATTTTAATATATTATGGCTCCCATGACTTATCTCCTAGCTCGAAATATGCATCTTTCAAGTTTTGAGCTTCCGATTTTCATGTATTTGCATTTGTGATCCCTCAACTTTTCTTCTAACTTCCAATAAGCTTCTAACATGTTATTAGCATCTTAACATCTGTAAATCATAAACACGCCCAAAGTAAATGTGCTCCGGACCAAAACACATAAAATAACGCAATTAGACATCAAATAATATGAGTAAACACTACACAATCAAATATCATTATATCCTTTAAATTTAACCTAAAAGACTAGTTTTTTTAAAAAAAATACCGAATAAAATTCATCTACATGAAAAAGCAAGAAATTACTTTGCTTATAGCTTCTATTTATTTATTATTTTTTAACCACTTGCTTGTATTAGTTTGTATCATCAACAAACAAATGAGCTTTTATATATTTTCTCCTTCTAACTTGTAAAATTATATATTTTCCTAAATCATGTTTTTAAGATCATTATACACTATGCATTGAAAATTTATACCTTGGAGAAAATATGTAATTTTTCAAGTTAGAAAGGAGAAATATGTAATTTTTTTATTAAACAAAATGATTTCTTATTTAAACATTTCTTAATATTTGTAATACCCAAAAATTGAGGAAGTTATATACTAATTCAGTAGAACAAGCTTACTATTTCAGTAAACACGTAGTCTAATAATGAAAAAAAATAATTAATGTATTTACGTTTTAGGTAATAACATAAATTAAATTAGTGAAAGACAAACAGCTGTTAAGATTTTAAGTTATAGCTTGATAAATAATTAAAATTAATACGTAATCTATAATCTTCTTTTGGCTGTAAACAAAATTTCTCATACATAAAAACCAAAATAGTCCGTAGCAAGTGGCTCGGGCACATGCAGTACAACAACCAAACATCAACACATAATATCAAAAAATAATATGCACCAATTATCCCATTCAGGTCAGCCAACCACATATTATCAACCCCATTTTGCATGATTTAATTTAGACAATTAACACATAACACATATTTTGGAACTCTCAGCTTTTTGAAGGAAAAATTCCCAGTTATTAATCATAGAATTTATAAAAATTCAACTGCAAAAGTATAATTAGGAAGACAAAAATTTTGATCTTTGAAACGATCTGACAGTCACTACTACAAAACAGGGTATTTGCTACCAGAATTATGGTCGCAAAATGGTGGCAATTGCCATTTTGAGACCAATTTGCAACCAAAAAGGTGGTGAGGAAAACTCTGATGGCAAATGACCTATTGCTACCATTTTGCCACCACATTACTTTTTTGCTACCAAATGTTGCTATGAGAAAAAGGTCAAAAATATTGCAACGATATTGCCACCATATTTGTTGACCAAATTGATTGCTACCATTTTGCCACCATATCAATTTAGCTACCATTTTGCCACCGTATCAATATAGCCACCATTTTACCACCGTATCAATATAGCTACCATTTTGCCACCATTTTGTGATTGTTTTGTTGCAACCATTTTGCCACCATATATTTTTACAAACATAATTGCCACCATTTTGCCACCAAAACCATACATAGCTTGTTACTGTATACATTTTTTTCATTACTAAACCTGCTAAAACCACCATTTCATTGCATATACCACATCTCAGAACATAAATTTACTTAAATTTCAAAATAATCAAACATAACAAAAATCTAAACATAAACAAGTTATAGAAACAAATTACACATCAAACATAATAAAAGTCTAAATAATCAAATTAAAAGTATTTTATAGTCTATTTCCGGATCAAGGTTTTCAACATATCTTCAATTTTTAACATCCGATTGCTCATAGCATCCTTCTCTACCTTATGTTTTTCCTTTTCAGCCTCCAACTCAGCAATAATCTCATTAATCTTTCTTTTTCTTCTTTTTCCTTCAAAATCTCCTTAATAGTCTCTTTCAACTTTTCATTCTACAAAACAACCAATAAAAGATTACAAGGGTCAAATTCAGTTTAAGTTACAAATAAAATTCATAATAGGTCAAGTTCATTTGGTGAAGATGATGTTTGTAATGACATCGGTTCATATCTCACTAGAATAATATTTATTACAAATAAAAATTGCCACCTCTAGTGAATATAAACTAAATCAAGTATCCAGTTCATTATATGTATACAAACCATCTGTAAAATGAAGAACTATTCCCATAACAATGAGCCCGAGGCCCATCATAATCCAATGTGTCAGCCTAGATGAATGATCCTAATTAAAAAAGTAGAAAAGTTGTTCTCAGGCAGGAGGTATCTGAAAATTTTAAAACTAAAATTTATATACAAAAATAAACTAATACTTAATGTATTTATCATGATCTAAAAACGTGAGTACATGACCAAAGTGCACTCCAATAATTGTAGAGAGAATGGCAGAAATAGAGCTGTTACTGTATAATAATGTGTGTATGCCTCTAATGACAACCATTGATTAGCAAAACAGATTAAAATTGCTGCCTCTAATGACAACCATTGTACATATAGATAGAGGTAAGGTTTACCTACATCGTAGCCTTAGTGGACCCTCTCAATAGCTTTGCTATGAATGAAATTTAGTAGGGTATGGATCCAGCTGAAGATCACAGATTTATGAAGGACTTGATTAATTGTATTGTGTACGTACACATAGAAGGGGGAACCATCTTTATGATGCTTCTGTTGTTGTTCCAAAACCTAAAAACGAGATGAGAACAAATAAAAACACATAATTTCTATTGATTAATTGATTGGTACAATTGAAACCATAAACCTAAATCCCTATTTAATCTAAAACATAAACCAAAAAGTCAAAACTTTATCTCTAATAAATCTGCCTATTTTAAGGAAAAACAAAACAAATAAATAAACTTTACTAATAAACCTTTAACTGATAAATAAATACAAGATTGGTCCAACACTTTAAACTAAAAATAAAGACCCATTGCATAATCTGAAAGTAACTAAAATTTATATATTAATTATTTATACCTTTGTCATCAGCCAATAATGGAAGACCAGAGATATGAAGAGTCCCAAGCAAATGATTCTGTGTTTTCAATCATTAAGGTTCCATTACAAAATTTATTTTTCATAATTACACTTCTTATACAAGAAAGCATAATTATAAAGTTATAAGTATTACCTGTTTATCACTACTGAGAAATGTAGCATTTTCCATGATTTTAAAGCACTTAAATAGAAGAATTGGGCTTTCTAGTGTTGTGTATATGCAACAATGAGAAAATTGGTCGTTCTATCTTATACACCTTAAAAAATGGAATGTCACAGTATTCAATGGTCACACCTCCATTACACCATGACATTCCCTTATGATGTCAATAACAGCATCAAGCCCCCCATGCTCTCTTAGTCTTTCCTTGAAGTTGCCCCCCATCTTTCTAACAGTCCCAGTTGTCTCTAAAATAATACAAATAAACATGGCCACCTGTCAGCTATTGTTTTTATTCTAAAATATAGATTTTAATTAGCATATGCTTGTCAATTGTTATTTTGACAAAACTGCATCAATGAAAACCAATCTACTCAATTTAACGAAAAATGTCCTAGTGATAACTGATGCATAGAAGTGGCAATTTCAAGCCATCTGATTACAAATAGGACAATTCAAGTTACAATTTATCTCTAATGGTCAAAATGTTAAATGCATTAATCCTACTGTTAATCATATAAGACACTAGAATTTTCAGAATAAAAGTCTTTCAGGTTCAAACGTTTTCTACACAACCCATCCCAATTAATCAATCTAACCAAATTATGCAGGTACCTTCAAGAGCAATAGTCGACAAACAAGCTTTTTCCATTGTCAATAAAGCAAACCATTTTGGATTCAACTCGAGCCTTATCATGCCACTATCACTTTCAACTCTTGGCTTCAGTTCTTAGCAAATCAAGAGAATTTCCTCAACTCTTTTCTTCTACTTTCCTTGGCTGAGAAAAATTTAAAAAGGGAGAGATGAACGCAAGAATTAGTTTAACTTGAGTGGAATGATTGTTATGTTAATGAGAAAAAATGAACAAAGAAGTGTATGCAGATCAACCTGGCCCATACTGAAACATTAATGTTCGACTCCTTACATTCATTGATCATCTAGCAAACACAGTGTAACATCAAATGCAACATAACGAAAACCTAGACTAAATCAGGCTTATGACAAGAATTATTAGATTCTTCTACACTATTCAGTTTTAGAGGTTTCATTCCAGTTGCTCAAAGCAAACCGAAATCTCATAATTTCTTAGTGTTTTCGTTTTTAAACCTCCCTAGATTCTAGAATCCACAAATTCGATTTCTATCTTCAAACTGCATATTTCAAATTTGATAAACTGAATCTTTCATCATTTTACAAAGTTGTGCTCAATTACAAGCTGCTTCAGTATCCTAAAAATGAGAAAAATGCAATCACAAAACCTTAAACATAAACATACAGCCAATGAGCAAATACAAATCGAGCGATTGTTGCAAGATGAAGAGCAAAATCGAGACACTTAGCGAAGGGAGAAGAGAAATTGAGCGGCTCTTGGACTGTACGGTGTGACCACGACCATTGAATCGAAAGGAGCAGGCGAAATCTAGCATAAATCTACAACAGTGTAGCCGCAGGTGAAGGCGACGTGAAGAATGGACGAGGCGACGTGAAGAATGGAAGCGAACAAGGGTTAATTTGATTTGGGGAATTGGGGAATGGCTGATATAAGTTTAGGGTTAGCCGTTTAGAATTTTATTTTTGCTACCATTATTCTGGTGGCAATTTAGAGTTATGGTTTTTACACACCATTTTGCCACAAAAAATAAACGCTCCTAAAATTTTTGACTCCATATGTTTTTAATTTGCATATGGTGGGAAATTGGTCGCAAATTTTCCTACCATTTATTTTGGTGGCAATTTTTGGTGGTAAATACCAAAAAAAAAAAAAAAAACAAGAAGAAGAAAAAAATAAGGATTGACAGAGGAATAGGGGATTACAATGAGGTTAAAGATCAAAAGCCTAAAATTTTTACGTGTATAAATATGCAATTAGAAAAATTATGATTCTAAAAGTAAAAAAAAAATGTTTAAATTTCAAGACCATGTAAACAGTTTTTCATTATGTGTTTAAGTATTTAACAACAATTGAACCCTATTAAAAACATCAAGTACGCCTAAAGTTTAGGAGATTGAATCTTCTATATATAAGATAAACTAGGTTAAAAAACGTATTACATGTGTTTAATATATATATTTTGTTAAAATAGTTATTTTTTTCTCTTCTATTATATGTGTTGAATAAATATAAGTTTTTAAGTTTATATTTATATATTTTATTATAATTTTAATTTTGTTTAAATTTTTTTAGTTTTGATTTTTTTAACTTTAGTCTTTATTAATTTAAGTTGACAATTTTATTATTTTAAACATAATTATTCATTATTAATAAGAGAAATACATTAATTGAAGAGAGAAACAAGAAAATAACTAGTTGACTTCACGAGAAATTTACACGTGGCTGAATAAAACTTTGATTTATTATAATAGATAGATAGATAGATAAAAAATTTAAAAGACGCTTGATATATTTCTAAGCTTTCTTATATTATTTTTTTTTGTCTCACTCTTCTATTAAATTTTTTTCTTTCTCTGTCTTATTAAAAAAATATTAATCATATTATTTTATATATTTATTTTCATAACATTTTTAGTCATACATTTAACAAAAAAAACATTCTATAGAATATGAAATTTTTCTATAACAACAAACTTATTTTAAAAATAAAAATACTGAAAATAGATCTTGTTAAGAATACAAGTTCAATAAAAAATAATTAGAAAAATAAATTCTTATAAAAAAATTAAAAAAATTACAGTTTTTAAAAAACAACATTTAAAAAACAAGTAAAAGATGAAAATTTAAAAAAATAACATTATTGTTTTACTACTCAAAGTACTTAATTATACATTGTTTAAATTTAATTTAACCTCAACATATCATTTTACAATTTAAATATCTTCATAACTAAGTATTTAATATTTTCTTTCGTGTAATACATGAGATAGCAACACAGTATAATGATATGTAAGTTTTAATCTTTACATTACGTTCCAAGCAAATTTTACAAAATTTAATGCGACTTAAAAGTGACTATTAAACAAACACAATGACCAGGCTGATATTATCATAAAAAAACATGAGATTTTTTTTGTAATATGATTAAAATAAATGCGACTTAAAAGTAACTATTAAACAATTGTTTTACCCATCATGTAGGGATGTCAATGGGACGGGTTTGAGAAATCTCAATCTTATACCCGATTATAAAAGTCTGTCCCAAAACTCATCGGGTATCTATCGAGTATTTACATGTCGTGTGTATATATATATCGGGCATACCCATTAGTTAGCTAACTATACCCGTTAAGAATAATTGGCTTAAAACACGTCAGGTATCTGGTAACTAATAATAAATTTATTTGGAAATACCCATCCCATATGTAGCAGGTTCCCAGTAAACCCGTCGGACATAGAGCTTTTTTGCCATCCCTATACCCATGTAAATAAACCCCTCGTAGCCATCTCGAGAGATCTGAAAAAGAAAAAAAAAAAAAAAAAAAAAAAAGGAAGTGTATATGATGTTAATATCACGTTTAAAGTTGATTGGTGGCTTTTAAGTATTTTAGGGGACAGCCACATCAATATTTTACTAGTGTCCTCTTAGCTTATTCATTTTTTTAACTACAATGTTTTTACGTATCATGTGTGCTCTATTAATTGGGTTCACCGGGAAAAATAAGACATATGCCCCTTAGATGCACGAGAACCTTGTGAAATAGGTAAACCCTCAACCCCTATTAGGATCGAACTCGAGATAAACCACAAACTGACCCTTCACTTAATGTCCTTCAAACTTGTACATAGATGGATTCGAACCCCTGACCTTCACTATAAAAGGTGAGAGCTCTAACAATTAGGCTGAGTTTTCAGGACATTTTATTCAAATTCTAATTTGTATTGTTTTACTGTTTGCACTACATGGAATATTTAACTTATTTCTTAAGTTTAATTTTAGGATAAACTTCTCTTTTGCTCATTGTGGTTAGACAATTTTAACCATTTTGCTCCAAACTTTTCAAAATGATCATTACGCTCCCTGTGGTTTGGTAGTTTAATCATTTTCCTCCCTATGGCTTGACAGTTATAACTATTTTGCTCCCTGTGGTTTCGAAAAAATGGAGTATAATGGAGACATATTGGTAAAGTTTTGAGCAAAATGGTTAAATTGTTATACCATAGGGAGCATAATGATCATTTTGAACAGTTTGAAGCAAAATGGTTAAAATTGTCAAACCATATGAAGCAAAAGATAAGTTTATCCTTATTTTTAATTAGATAACTATAATGTTTGATTTATTGTCTTTTATTCATCTGACTATTGTAATAAATTCAAATTGTTGTTGAAATACTATGTTTGATTACGTTAATTGTTTATTTATTATTATTTTTCTTGTTATATGCTATGTAAAACCTTTTGAAAAGAAGTGTCGTCTAGAACTGATGTAAGATTAATATATGATTTGTATGATCAAATATAATGAACTATATATTTTTTTAAAGTATATATTAAATTGTTTCATGTTATTGTACCATCATTTGTTGTTTATTAGTTTTGGGCGTCTGTGGCTGTTTTGGGCATTTTCCCTATTATTAAAACATGATTATTAAACAAACTTATTTACAGTAATAAAGTAATATAACTAAAAATTTTCAACAAAAATTCATCATGTTTAAGCATTTATTCTTTTAGATATCAAGACCCTTATTGGTACAATACACGTAACGAGGAAAAGAAAGTTAATATAAGCAGTCATCTATGTGTCCATATGGAGCTTATGACGAGCAATAAACAACTTGGTCACAACAATATTGAAAACACAGTAGATGAAACCAAATCATTCTCTTTCCTATGAATTAAGATCAATGAAAATAAAAATGGACTTGTTTTAACACCTTGCTAGTTCATTAATGAAACAATCCAGCTGTTAAAAAAAATTATATTATCATGATTTTTCATGTCCACACTTGTTTTATAACTTTGAGACATGATATGATAATACCCAAACATTATTGACTAGAAAACGAAGGACGGTATCCGTTTGGCGAGGTAATCAGGAAAGTGACATGAAAAGATGAGGTAAACAAAAAGACAATTCACACTTTTTGTTTAATGATTAAACAAACAAATATAACACAAGCAATAATTTAACCTATCTTAAATAAAATTACAAGGATGTACACACGATACATCAAGAAACATTATAGACTAACGTAGAAAGTCATTAAGTGCTTTAACAATTGAAATGAGCAAAATCGGTCAAATGGCCACCCCCTAAGCATGCGTGGCTCCTGTCCCATTTTTCCCAGACGCACACATACTTACCCAGTAGGAATACGCCACGTCAACATTTAGATCGTCAACGCCCCTAAATCTGACACAGGCGCCCTTCCTTTTTCAAACCTATCACAGGCGCCGGTCCCACACCTGCAACCATGTCACGGGCGTCTGCCCGTATAGGAAATTTTTTATGGGCGTCCCGAACCAAAACACAGTCGTCCGAACCACTTTTACAGTCGGCCGGACCACCATTACAGGTGTTTTTTTTTAAGAAAAAAATAAAGGCGTCCGACTGCAATGAACATGCGGACGACTTCAAAGAAAATGAGTCCGACTTCAAAGAACAGGCGTTCGACGACTACAATTTTTTGAATTTTAATTTCAAATTTGACGATGTTAAATACCACCAGTTACACACCGATTCCTTTTGAAAATTTTTGTTTGAGATTAAAATTCGAAAAATTGTAGTCGTCGGACGCCTGTTCTTTGAAGTCGTCCGCCTGTTCATTGCACTCGGACGCCTTTATTCTTTTTTTTTTTAAAAAAAACAAACGCCTGTAATGGTGGTCCGGCAGACTGTAAAGGTGG
This sequence comes from Mikania micrantha, assembly GCA_009363875.1. NCBI lineage: Eukaryota > Viridiplantae > Streptophyta > Magnoliopsida > Asterales > Asteraceae > Mikania > Mikania micrantha. Next base: position 28,931 of record SZYD01000810.1, on the reverse strand, counting down.
TTCGGACGACTGTGTTTTGGTTCGGGACGCCCTTAAAAAAGACCGTAAAAAATTTCCTATACAGGCGAACGCCCGTGACATGGTTGCAAGTGTGGGACCGGCGCCTGTGATAGGTTTGGAAAAAGAAGGGCGCCTATGTCAGATTTAGGGGCGTGGACGACCGAAATGTTGACGTGGCGTATTCCTACTGGGTGAGTATGGGTGCATCTGGGAAAAATGGAACAGGCGCCACGCCTGCTTAGGGGGTGGCCATTTAACCGATTTTGGTCATTTCGGGAAAGTCTTGGGCGTCTGTGGCTATTTTGGACATTTTCCCTTAATAATAACTAATACATTCTTATATAAGTCAGTGCAAGTATCAATTATTGATAATTGTAGTTGGGTTCCTTCATGATTAGATTTTGATGAATTATATTACATTTACATGAAACTACAATTAATATAAAGGTATTCTATACTAATTCTTCTTATTTTCAATTATTCTATCATAACTTAAACATAAAAGAAAATTCGAGCATCTTTACTATGTTATCATCATCAATAACCTAATCTAATTTTTTAACAAGTATCTTTACTTTATTTATTTTATGTTAACTTTATTTAACATGTTGTATCAGAAAACTGTTATATTTTGATTTAATGAAGTTTAATATTGCAATTAGTTGGTCAAACAATTTTCTCATTAAAAAAAAGATAAAAGAACAATAATGGTTAGGGGTGTTCATTTTCGGATATCCGAAGTTTCGGATATCCGAAAAGTTCGGATAGTGATTTTCACTATCCGAATCCGAAATTTCGGATATCCGAAGTTCGGATATCCGAAATCAGAAAAAAAAATAAAAAATTTAAAAATATATATTTCGGATATTCAAATATCCTAAAATTATCCGGATATCCGAAAATTATCCGAAAAATATCCGAAAAATATTCGGATATCCGAAAAAATATCCGAATATCCGAAAAAATATCCGAAATAAAAAACTATTTCGGATATCGGATATCCGAACTATCCGAAAATTTTCAAAATAGGTATCCGAATCCGAAATTTCGGATATCCGAACTTCCGGATATCCGATTTTTTCGGATATTTCGGATTCGGATTTTCGGATATTTCGGATTCGGATACGGATTTTTTTGAACACCCCTAATAATGGTGGTCATAAAGTGAAAGTCGCTCCTCCATTACCACTTATCTTAAAATACCTAGAATTAAAAAAAAAAACCACTTAAAAATTGTTTAACATTCAAAAGCCCACCTTTTCTAACAAAAAAATCCGAATTATGTATGAAGTTGTTACTATATGATGGACATTTCTCTCGTATGCATTTTAGAGGCAATAAGAAAACGACAATTAACCAAACATCCAGATGTTGCCCCTTTAAATAAATTGTTCTGTTTTGAAATGTATTCTAGAATATATACCTCTGGATATCAATGATATAAAAGGCGCCCATACGAGCTACGTACCAAATACCTAGAGGATCGTTTATCGTTCAGTTGCCAATTTGACTCGCTCGTACATTGCAATTTCACGGGCCGTCGTCTAACTCGGCTCTAGAGTCGTACCTACTTGTTGGTAGGGTTGCAAGGTCTTCATTTCCCACAACAAAGCAACTTGAAAATTCCATATATGCGCTTTCTCAACCACGTTTTTATGCAAACTATTTGTGAGGGAGTTGTGACGTTTGATTTCCTCATTCTCATACAAAGCGTAAATAGTTTTTTTCTCGTCTAGCAGTCATGTATTTAAACATCATAATGAAAAAAAGTAATTTTTTAATGAAATTGTAAACAAAAACATTATTTTTTAAGGAATAAACACATATGAAATTTGAATTATAAAATAATTATTACACATATTTCTATCACATTTTCATCCTACAATAATACAAAACAAAAGAAAATAACACAATGTTCATAATGTCAATATAATTGAATTAAGGTGTTGATGGCATTCGACTCCCAAAAATATATAATAATTATTTAGTTTATATAAATTGAAAATAAAAACAAAAATTGGTTTAATTTATATAAATTGAAAATAAAAGTATAAATAAAAATAAAAATGAGCATGTGAAGGCATGATAGTTTAAAGATTTTGACTAGATTCTACATTTCTTTAAACATGATATATTGGTATTAAAAATAGATGTGACAATTTTTACCCATATCAAAGGAAATGAGTTGGTTTGGGTAAACAATTGTAGTATAATGGGTTGAAATGGGTAACATCATACTATTGAATGGGTTGAGATGGGTAGCACTTAAACATAATGCGGGTCAAGATGGGTAACCAAAAAACTATGTAAATGCAATGGATTCAAGCATTTAAGAATAATTAATAACATATTTGATAAGAAAATCACTAAAAATTATCCAAATTGACTATTTGTTTACTTATAACACATCTTAAGTTAAACTAAATTGATGTTTTTTACGAACAATCCATTTAGACCCGATCTAATTTTGCTTAAAACCGGTCCTGACCCGCACCCATCCTGACCCAAACCCGTTCTAACTCGTTACCAGCCCCGCCCATTTTGACGGGCATAATTAAAAATAGTGATTTCCTACACCATCAAAGCTTTCACATATAAACTCTAAAAAATATATGTCATCGTTGAAAACCATCACCATCACGATAACCCCTTGAAGAGTAATCATCAAATAAAACCCTAAGGAAAATTTTGATGGAATCAAAGGTTGTGATGGCGATAATTCTGTTGTAGAATGCAAAGAAGAGCATTAGGTGATGGTGTAACGGTGAAACTCTTGAACAACATTTGTCTCATTCTACTAAATATTTTTTTCCCCTCTGAAATTCCAACACTTCAAGTGAATATGTTAGATATCCGTTAATTCTATTATAGAGGTACTCTGTGGCTTCAATATTAGGGAGGTTACGAGTTCAAGTCTTGGTATAGACAAACTACGGGTTTTATGCTGTGTTAGGAGGTTTTCTTTCAAGTCTCACCTATGGTGGGTTTTCCTCCTATTGGGTGTGGATATGATCGGGTGGATCTATGACCCGTTAGTGATCCAAATTGCCGTTAAAAATAAAGATATCCTTTAATTATTTTATCTACCAACTGAAATTGAATTCATGGGAGGGACCAACATTGATGATAGCAATGATTTTTCAGTCCTTTCATCAGCAAATGTGCTGATAAACACCACAAGAGTTCTATATATCTCTCTTTCTCAAAGCTAAGTTAATTTTTTTTGTCGATCTGCTTTTTATAATAATTTTTTTTGCCTCTTGGGTGCAATCCCTTTTATTGATTCTTTTGCAAAAGAAAGGGTAAAGGGCCGGGATGCAATACATGTAAACGTAGGATAGGACAGAGTGTTAATCGAATCGAATTTCGAATAACTCGAATATTTTAAATAGAAAGATTTTGAATTTTGAATTTATTTTTTGTAAAAACTTTTTTTATTAAGAGATACAATAATAAATACTTAAGTCAACCGTTAACTTTAGTTATTTTTTAATATTTGTAACTTCATTCTTTTTTCATTAACTTTTTTCTAACAAAAGTCTAAACCAGGTCAATAATCAAATCTGATTAAACTAAAGATAAAAATTATGATTTAAAATTTTATAAATAATATTTAATGTGAATCAACTTTGCTAAGGTTAAATTCTTTACTTTGGATTGAATCTGTTTATTTAGATCAAATTCTACTACTTATCTTTATAGTTATCTCAAACAAAAATATTTACGATTATCTTAAAATTGAAATATTATTTTTTAAATTTTATTTAAAAAATATAAAGATATATAAATAATTTAATTATTATCATTTCATTATCAAATAAGATATATTAGATATAAAGTTTGCATACAAAATTTAACATATTTTAATTAAGTTTGCAATTTGTATTAACATAAGGGCCAATTATACAATCTTCTCACAAGTATTTGGACTACTATGTAGTTTTTAATGTTGGGGACCAGTCATGTAATCTGACCAAATCATACGGACCATGTATGTAACCATATCACATATATTTGGACTAAATTTGCAATTTCTAAACATTAAGAGACCGAATTTGCAATTTGATCAAATCACGAAAACCATATATGCAATTAACTAAAAAAAATTATCCTCATAAGCTATCACGTTGATGGAGCTTGACCGGAAAAACGGAGGGGGCAGGAGAATTTTTAGGAAGAAAATTGAGGTGGCCGAAGAATTTTTCGAAAAATACGAAGGGGCGATAGATTTTTCGACGAAACACTACTAAATCGACCCTTTTGATCCGAAAAATATGGGGCCGGGCACCCCCGGGCCCTTCTTAAGCTCCATCCTTGCTATCATATATAATAATATTTTACTAAGGCCGGCAAAATGGGCGGGTTGGGTTTGGTTGTGTAATGGGTTAGAGCGATTCGTGTTAGCCTGTTAGGATGAGTGTGAGTTAGAACGGGTCATAAGCAAAATCAATTTTGGTCAAAATGTATTTTTTTAAAAAAAAATCAATTTAGTTTTAATCAAAATGTGGTTGAACTAAATAAATTGTTTTTTAGGATAATTTTTACGGATTTTTCGTCAAATACATTATTAATCATTCTTAAACGTTTAAATACATTGCATTCGCATAGTTTCTAGGTTACTAATCTTGACCCGTATTATGTCAAAGCGTTACTTATCTCAACCCGTTACATGTTTTAATCTTACCCATCTATCTAATTATTTAATAGTAATCATTATTAATTATTGCAACCTCTATATTTTCACATCTATCTAAAATCTTAAATTACAATACATATCCTACTCTTAATACATTTGAAAACAATACTATTTTATAATTAGTATTGTCAAAGTGTTACTTATCTCGATAATTAATAATGATTACTATTATTATATAATGTTAATACTAACTATTATATAATAATTAAATAATAATAATAATTAATTAACTAGCACTTAAATTTTTTGTAGACGGTTTGATTATTATTTTAGGATGTATTGACAGGTGTTGCAACCAGTTTTTGGTCCATGTTTTGCTATTCGTGATACTGTTACTATGGCATAACAGTAAGCTCAAAATTAATTAATAATAGTAACTAATTATTAATTAATAATTAATCCTAATAATTAAGTTTTTACAGTTTTATTTGGTCGTCTTATCTTCGTGATTATTAGTACCAGATTTTATAACAAGGCATGCCATTTTTTTGTTATCGTATGACAGACACGTTTATGAAGGTTACACTTTAAGGTTTTACGTCTGAGAGATAACTTTTGTAACGTGTTTTTAGGTATGTGTTTTGATATACGAGATCGTATATGTGTATTGATATTAGAAATCGTGACAGAATTATCGCCGCAACACGTGGAAACCCACTAGTTATATAACATTACACGTATTTAACTTATATGATACATAAGTTTCTAACAAGTGAAATTGTCAATAGAAACCCGAACACTTAAAGTGAATCTAATCAATACAAAAACAAAATCTTTTTATCAAACATATCAACCTAAACATGAAACATATTTTCAGGGGTTAACAAGGTTATATTTAGTTTAAAACAATATTTAATTTTCTTTTGTATTTTATATATTAATATTTTAATCTTATTAGTTCTAAACAAAAGAATTAAATTAACCAAATTACATCCACCTATTTTAATAAATATAAGTTTATAAGAACATACAGTATATTTTAGAATGACGAAACTTTGATTTTCATTCTCTCTCTCTCTCACACTAAATGCATATCTTATTAAATAATGATATTAAATACTAGATTATAGACCCGTGTATTACACGGGTTTCTGGATAAAATTATGTAATTTTATAATGTCTTTTTAATTTAAATAGTTAAAATAACTTTATTATAGATTTTAGATTTAATGCATTTAAGCTTATACTACTAATTTAAAAAATTAGAAGAATTTGTATCAGTTGAATACTTTTGTAATTAGATGGTAATTAAATTAATATTTCGAGTCAAATACATAATGCATGTAACATAATATTGAATGCTAATATAAACATAACTTACCTTATATGAAGACATCTATAGTTAAAATATTGGAACGATGATACTATATGTAGATAATTAAACTTGATAATTGCATACAATCATTTTTCTATATATCTTCTTTTTAGCTTTAACACATAACACTTGAAGATGAACTTCGTAAATAATATTAGTTAAATCTTTTTTATAATAAAAAATTTAAAAATAAAAGTTTATAAAAAATGTTCTTATTGTGTATATATTTGTGTATATATGTGTGTGTATGTATATATACGTATATATACACATAGACTATAATTATTATAGATATTAATTAATATTATAATTTATGTAGTGTATTTATGTAAACAATTTACATTTTTAATGATATTGATTGGTAGTTTCATGTGTAATTTTTTTTTTGGAAAAATATGAGCATGCCATGTGGCATTTTGTTGGAATCATTTATTAAGAGAGTAAGATTAAATGGGTTTTTCTAACATGTGCCCTAAGGGCACATCTAAGAAGCATTTATGTAACATCCTAGGCAATCCTACATCGGTCGTGAACAGGAGAGATTCATGTCTCATAAGTAACGATCCGCCTCTTACTGTCTTACATCATCAACGCGTTTTCGGCTTAGCTGGCTGTGGATCACATGAAAACTCCACAGTTAAGCGTGCTCAGGCTGCAGCAATCCAGGGATGGGTGACCTCCCTGAGAAGTTTTCACCCGGGCTGTCGAAGGCAAAACCATGAGCTCCGAGCTGACAAAGCGGACAATATTGGTGATAGACGGGGTCAAATGTTACAATTTATTATTTGAAATATTTTATTAAAACTAGCATTTTACATTAATTTATTATCTATTATATTTAATAAATCAAAATAATTAGGGAACACTTATTACAAATATAGAGTATCTTTACACTAATTTTCACTCTTCTCTCTCATAATTTATGCACAAATTTATTAAATACAAATTATATAATTATATATATTCTTTATACCTTTTTCAATTAAAAAAAGTTCTTGATATTAAAAAAGTATATTACATAATAATATTAAGTCCAATTATATTATATATACCTTTTATAATTAAAAAGGAATCCTCATATAACAAAAAAAAAATTTAATATTAAAAAGCACACTTTAAAAAAATCAAATTATTATAAAATATGAAAATTTTCCAAAAATTTATAACTCATAATATCTTTTTATAATTTATAAGCCATTATTATAAACTGTTTATTTTTTTCTTTATCAACTTATTTAACAATAAAAGATAACATCCTATTATTTTGTAAAAAATGACACTTTTTAAAACAACTTTTTTTAAAATGAAATGTTTAGAAACCAAACTTTAAAAAAGAAATTTTTTAAAATACAATATTATTATTTTATTTTTCTACATAATGCTGATCATAATTAAAAAAAATTATTTATAGTTTTTAATTTTTTATTATTTAATACTTATTAATTTTTGTTTAACATGTTTAATACACGTGATAATAACATAGTTACATTAATAAACTAGCATTTATTATGTTGAATATTCTTATTAAAGAGTAAAAAAATTAATGTAATTAATGTGAAATGCTAACTAGTAAATGTTACCCGCGCGTTGCGGCTGGTATTTAATCACAATTCCGTATATCAAAGCGCATGCATATCTTTATGTTATAAACATGCGTCATGTATTTCATCACGATTTCGTATATCAAAACGCATATATGTTTTTATGTTATCAACGTGACCGCTATGTCGATATGAGTATTAGACCACGACAGTGGTAACAACATCACAAATATCAAAAACGCAAAAAAAAAAAAAACAAACCCAACATAAACGCATATAGATTTGTGTATAACAGAAAATATTTGTAAATGTTTTCGTATATCAAAACGCATATATGTGTTTATGTTATCAACGTGTCCGCTATGTCGATATGAGTATTAGACCACGACAGTGGTTACAACATTACAAATATCAAAAACGCAAAAAAAAAAAAACGAACCCAACATAAACGCATATAGATTTGTGTATAACAGAAAATATTTGTAAATGTTTTGGTTCAAAATTTGTATAAATATTCGTGAAGTAATTGTGATCAAATTAACATAATCATTACTATTATTCGATAACGTAAAAACGTGTGAAAAACATGTGAACAATAAAAATATTTGAGTAAAATGAGATGAAGATTTAAAAAAAAAGTTAAAAATTTAAGGTAAAAATTGAAAATTAAGTTAATATCGAAGAAAACAAATTTGTAAAGCTAAGTTTTTTGCAGCCGTATGCTCAAAAGAAAACGTAAAAAGAATATCAAGCATCAAGAACTTGTACCATGTGCAAAAGAAAAAGTAAAAAAGGAACATTGATTTTCACACACAAACAAAAGTTGGTAATTGATATATATAATAATTTAAGAAGAATATTCCACATACCAGAAAAACCCTGATTCTTTTTGTCTATTCTTAAATTAAAAAAAGATTTAAAAGTATATTAATATTAAAAACACATACGTTTAAAAAAAACCTAAGTATTATAAAGAATTTTTTAAATATATTTTTTTAAATAAAATGTTTAAAAACTATTTTGAAAAAAATTAGTGTTTAAAGAATTAATGTAACTATTTTAAAATTATAAGAAATTTAATCATATTTCATGCTAAAAAGTTTTCTTATATTTTCTCAATTTTAATTGATGATTATTTGTTATATTGCTTTATTTAACTCGTATAATCCACATGCACTAACAAACTATAAAATATATTATGTTTAAGGAATAAAAAACAATGTCCGTCTATTTTTTATCTTTAAGAACATAAAACTCTCAATCAATTTACTGCTATCACGTGAAACAATTGTAAAAATTGTATTAAACTAAAATGTTAAATTGTTATACATGTTAACTCGTAAACTTGCTAGGTTGACACAAATATTGCATGTTAGCTAAATTATTCGTTAATCTGTCCCAACCAAGCCCATGCTAGCTTGTTTAATCCAAACTCAAACCCACAAATTTTGTTTGTTATAGAAAATACACCCTATACTTGAACAAGTCAATGTATATTCAACATATATCTCAATCGTTCTTACGAGTCAAAGTCATATTGTTGGTTTGAATATAATTAGTCAAAGTCGTGTTATTTATTTGAATCATTCGTGGTCTCTTAGATGTGACTATCAAATATCAAAGGAGTGACAACTTTTGAATTTTGATTTTTTTAAACAATAATATCATGCATAAAAATTACAAAAGAAAAAAAAAACTAAATAAAAATCAATAAAAATTATATTACTAAAATAAACTTTTATCAAATTTTTGTTATTTGATTTAATTTTTATCGTTAATAATAGATCAACTAACTTTAAATTATCCGTAGCTTTTTTTTTTTATCTTAAATATCCATTTTATAATAACTCAAACATAACATATTGAAGGAAAATCAATATGTAAGAGGAGTTACTTTGTACATTAGACTCCCCACAGTGGTAAGCCCGCCCGGCCAGCGGCCTCCTCCCCCGACGCGGGTTCCAGCGGGAACACCGCCACCCTAGCCAGCGGCCCCCGCTCCCCGCTTGAAACGGTGGAATGTGATTGGTCCCGCTTGAAATGGTGGCTTTTGATTGGCCCAAGTAAATTAGTGGGGAAGAGTTTTTAGTGGGGTGACCATTGTGGGTGTTTAAGGTTTTCAGTGGAGTGATGACGTGGCAGGAAATTTCAGTGGGGAAGGGTTTTCAGTGGGGTGACCGCTGTGGATAGTCTTATCAAGATAAAACATTACATATTTACAACTTTGCCTTTTCTATTTTCCATTTTTTTAATCTTAAACATTACGTTGTATGTCATGCATATTGTATTGTACGCTTGATAATAAATGATTTTAGATGGACCAAGTTCTAATATGGAGGTCACGAGTTCGACTCCCACTTGAGGCACTTTGATGGATACCAGGTGAGGGAAAGAATTTTGAGTTTAATCTCGGGTTCTGAACCGATGGGGGCACAATTTTTACAGCAAATAAGCTGGTTTCTGCGCATCAGGTGCAACTCTTCCGAGAGTGACGCCCGGTAAAACGGGCTATCGCTCCCTTCAAGGGGTCTTAGAGCAAGTGCAGGAGGTGCGACCGTAGATGGCCCGATTTTTTAGGGGGGCCTTAATTTTAAGAAAATTGTATATATTATATATATTTTAATTTATTTTACAACAAACACATATAACAATTCAATTTTTAATTATATTTAAAATATTTGAAGCAAGTCGATTGTTTTTCAAATGCATCAATTGCATATAGAATCTTGTTGACTATTCCAATAACTATATCATCTGTAGAAAGAAATTTTTCAAAATTGAAGTTGTTGAAATCCTACTTACGACCGATAATATCTCAAGAAAGATTTAATGAGTTGACAATGATACTATTGAGAATTCGATACTAAACAATGTGGATTATGAAGATTTAATCAACAAGTTTGCATCAAATAATGCTAGAAGAACGTCACATTATATCTAGTTATTTGAACATTGAAATGCATCATTTTGCTAACATAATATTGTTTATATTGTTTTTACTGTTGTTTTAATTATCGTCAATTTGGGTGTTTGTGCGCGTGCACATAGGCCCATTTTTAATATTCGCACAGGGCACCTAATTTCTCAGAGACGGCCCTGTCTCCCTTGAGGAAGGTGTCTTCCGAGTTCCGAGGCATGCTAGCGTGATGTATATGCCACAACGTTAAAAAAAAAGGTGGACCAAATTGAAGTGAACCTTCTGAAACTATGATTAGGTTCATTGAACTACGTCCGGTAAAACCAGAAAAATATATAAATTTTAACTTTGTAACACACATTAAATATTTATGGCTGCAGCTCCAGCTAGACTAAGCCGTACTCAATCATGATAAGTAAATAACAGGAACTTTTATGTTTATAATATAACAAAATGTATTTTATACAATATAAGTTATATAATACAACAAATAATTATCTATTTTAACCTTAGAATTAATTAGATCCGATTTGCCCATCAGATCGACCAAACTATTAACAAATAATGTCATCAAATGAAATGTCGTTCTTGAAACATTCATATTCGTTTAGCAATATCTCTTTCCAAAGCAAATCAAGGGATGAGGATGACTGTGCACTAGTGGGTGATGAAACCTTGTTAGATAGCTCTTCTTGTTTCAGACAGGGGGCAGTGTGGTTATTTGTAATAGTCAAGGGGCTGTTTAGCAAATTGTGATGGTGGTTGAAGTTTTTACTATCAAGGTCATGTCCTTCAGGGGAAGAAGGAGTATTTGGAGATTGGCAAGTGTGCTGACCAAAATACATGATGTGGAACATGTTCGAATCATCTTCAAACCTCTGAACCTGCTTTAACGCTTTGCACCCATGAACTTGCTTGTGTGTACATCTAAAATAACATCTGTAATCACAATAAATATATGTTTCATCATCAAGATTCTTTTTAAATTTGAATAATGGATCAATTTATGATAAAATTATAATATCTATAATTAACAAAGACACATAGATCAATAATATAAAGGGTTATTTGTTAGCCTCTTAACAGATTGTTTTTTAATGGTTTATATAATCTTTTAATAATTAAGATGTAACATTAAGCCTTAATAGTTAAAAAAAATATCTCTTAGTATCACATATTAACCATTCAAACTTAAGTTTACATCTTAACTATTAAGATGCTGCTTCTTAATGATCATTTAAAGGCTACCAAACAATACCTAAGCAAGATAGACGTACCTTGGGAAGTTAGAATTCATAATCTCCTTTTGTCCATATTTCCTCCATGCATAACCATCTTCAATTGTGTCACTAACTACCATTCTCGAATCCATGGTCTTTCTGCATAAATTTTAATCAACCAAATTAATAAGTTAGAATCAATCAAATTACAACTGCATCAAGTTCTTGTACACGCGCAACAAAAGTTGTACCCACGAACCTTCTCTTGTAACCACCTCTCCGTCCCTTCACATTCGGCGCCGGCGTCTTCCTCCTCGTATTACCGGTGCAAGCCGAACTCAGATGAGCACTCACCGGAACCCTACTGAGTTCACCGGAATCGCAAGAATTCAACACCAGAAGACCACAGTAGAAAGACTGAGATATCTCCGACACAAGATCATCAACAGAAACCAACCCATCATCGTTAAGTTTCTGGCGAAGTAAATTCTGCAGCTTCTTTGCAGAATTTCTGCCCCTAGATAGAGTTTCGACCAATTGTTTCTTATTTAATTCCATACCTGAGTAGACAATTTAGGATTTACAGTGAGTGAGGTATATTGTTGCAGGTGAACTCAAAAGTGATGCAGTATTTTATATATATTGTGCAGTGTGTGTGTATATAAATAGAGATGACGGCCAATGTGGGACTAGCCCACTTGGTAGAGGCTTTGCCTCTTAGAATTGAAGGTAATGGGTTCTAACCCATGCAATTGTGTAATTATTGTGGAGTGGTTTAGGAGGGGATAACCTTTGCCGTTCAAAAAAATATAAATAGAGATGACGTGTCGTCGAGTGAGAGAGAAGTAAATAAAATTTCGAAAAAAGGGTATATATGACGCCATATACTTTAGTAAAAGTGACGTCAGTATGTCACAACTAAATAAAGTTTCATACTATTGGCACACACCAACGGGTCTTGTCCTACTGGTATCTTTTGGTTTTTCAAATGTAAGATTATGGGTTCAAATTCTTTCAAATGTAAAATAGGGATCCTTGAGAGGTTAGGAGAGTTTTCTGGTGCGTTTTCCGGTGCGGTTTCATCCTGGGTGGTGGTGGGGATTCAACGGATGTCATGGTAAGTAGACCTTGGTGACGTGGCCTGAAAATTAGTGGCTCATACGTTAAGATCAAATGCCGTTAAAAAAAATACTATTGGCACACGAAGTGAGGTCGTTTCATAGGTAAAAAGGTCTCATACATGATTACTCATACGTGTAAAAGAAAAGTGACTACCACGTTGGCATCGACCTCCTCACCATACTTTAATTTTTTTCAGAAAAAAAAACTCTGAATAAGTGTTTCCTTTTACAGTAAAGTTAAGCTATTAGTTGAGGTTTCACTTTTTTTTTTTTTTTTTTCCTTCAGTGATCAGGGTTCAAATATCATTAAGGACACTTTAATAGATAACATGTAAGGGATGAATCTTGAGCTTAATCTCGAGATCGAGTAATCAATCTTAGTTACCAATCGTTAAAATAACTGAAGGTAGCACGACGTGACCTAAGGGTGAGCAAAAAACTGAAAAAACCGAACCGGAACCGAATTAACCGAACCTAAAAAACCGAACCGAATGAATAACTAGGAAAAACCGAACCGGAAAAAACCGAAACCGAAATTTGTGGTTCAGTTTCGGTTTTCCATATTATAAAAACCGAAAAAACCGAACCGATGTTTAATCTTTTTTAAATATATATATATATATATATATATATAGGGGAAGGTTCCCCTAAAAAGTCTTTTTTGCCTAAGAAGGCTAAGAAGGATTTTTAAAAACTCGAAAACCGACTCAAACAAACTCGGATTGAATTCATTTTTACATCATTAGAACCGGCTTGCAATTACCTAAAACCTAAACCTTAAATCATAAAGAATAAACCCTAATCATAAAACCAAAATTGTAAAAACAAACACCAAACATAAAGATATAACCTAAAAGCTTAAAAACATGCCATAAAATCCAAACTTTAAAACTAGTTGTTAAAGCTAAAACGAAAAGGCAAATATTGTAGGGTTTGATGAGACGGTTCCAATGCCATCGAAATGAGTTCAATCGGAGTTCGTTTGGGTCGGTTTTTATGGTTTTAAAATCCTTTTTAGCCTTCTTAGGCAAAATAAACTTTTAATTTGATCCTTACCCTATATATATATATACTAGCCTAGAATCCCGTGTATTTCACGGGTTTAATTATAAAAATAATTCGTTAATAACTTAATATTAACTAACAAATATTTAATAATTATAAAATTATATTTAAGATTATTATTTATTAAATTTTAATAAATTAATATATTATTGGAATAAGAAAAAAAATTATATTTATTAATATTTAATTATATAATTTAATTACTAAAATTAATAGTATTTATTTGAAGAGAGAGGCGGGAAAAACATTTTCAGATTTAAACAGAACACGACACATGCCTCCTAAAAATACTCCTTTATTAGAGTAGAAAGATAGGGAAGTGTTCAAATAATAACCCACTTTTGAAGCGATATGTCACACCCCCACCCCTCGTCACCTCATGTCTGGTCTGACGTCACCGAACCGGTTGCGGAAGCATAGTGGTGATGTCTCCGAGGTGAGGGGTGACTTACTTGAACCAATATCATAAGCACACAGATTAACTTAAAGTAAATACATTACCAGGGTGTCGCAATCACAACCACATTACAACTATATTTATTTAATTACAATACTAATTGTTAAAGTGCAAATATCTCAAAAGTGCATCCTCACCGGCTATTACTGCTTACCTACAAAAAGGTTTGAGTTTGAAACGTCAGCACAAAGCTGGTGAGTTCGACAGTTCAATTTAAAACAATATGATATGATAAGCACGTTCTCAAAAGTTCAGTTCCGGATAACCATGGGACCCGTATCTAGTTCCTTTCGGACGTGATTCTACGTACTTCGAAGACATTACCTACTGGTAATATCTTATGCCTCATTGTCTTAATGCCTATCACAACATTAAGAAGTCTAAAAACAGATAACAAACATTCACACAAGGGGAGATGCAATCCTCCCAGCGAATGGGGTGTCAACCAATAGTACTATCAATGTTTTCTGTTCGGCCACACATGGGTTCACTAGATACAGTTCAAAGATGAGGACTTTCAGTTTCATGATAGAGTTCAGTCTACAGGCAAAATCCCATGAAATCCCACAAAATCACATGAAATCACACAGATATCATTGATGCATATCATATGTTCAGACAACAGTTTGCAGAGTTTCCCCGATGTTTATAAAAGATTAAAAATAAAAGGGGTTGTACGAAACTCACCTGATGATATAACGGTAGCAAAATATCTCGAAGATAACCACAAAGAGATAATTCTGCATTTAGTTATATTTAATAAGTTATTTATGTTCTAATTTACTGATTAGATCCTTCTGAACGTTCAATGTCAAAGACATTGCTTAATAAATCATCAACTCGATATTAATTATTTATTTAATTAATTTAAGGTTATATCATACAATGTATGATAATGTAGGAACCTACATTGCATTAGATTCCTAACACAAAGTTGATGACACTCTTGATTAATCAGAATAATCTCTGATTAACCAGATAGTTAATGTTGTTGATTATAATGCTAAAACAGTTTCTAGATGATTTAATGGCTTAGAAATGATTAATCCTTATTATTGATTACCCAAATATCATGAAATATCACAATGTAGCATCAGCATAGGTGAAATAACCAGATTTAACATACTAATCTGACTGTTATCACAAACATCAGATAATCATTCCAATGAGTATGTTAATGATTGTGATTAGTTTGAAACACTTGGATTTAACCTTTGTATTTCAAAGATTAATCAAACTAATCAGCTACATTGTTACAATCAAATGGTTTAAACCATTATAATCATAGTTATGATTTCATGAAAATCGGGCATTACAACGGATCAAAACAAGAATTTAACCGTTAGAACTTCGTGTTCTTTGTTTATAATCAATCCTAGCCATCATCTAGGCAATAATCAACAATCTTAACTATCTCATTACGTTCAAAATCAAGATCTAATCAATCAAAATCAAACTAGAAGGTTTAAACGGATCATTACCTAATCTGACGGATTTCTGACTTCAAAACAACGATCATAACTTGTTATGATGATCTCTGGTACGATCCTTGCGTTCAAAAGCCTTGAAAATGAAGATTAGATGATATATGTGTGTGTGTTTTCGTCTGGGTTGCGTCCAAGTTCGAGAGAAGTAATAAAATTTTAATCTTGCATGAAATCTGATGAAATAGATCAGATTACTGCACCGCCACACCCGTCGCGTACCGCGACAAGGTGCCCAAAAAGTCTTCGCGTACCGCGAAGAAATCCGGAGATCTCAGATTTCTTTTATTCATCGCGTACCGCGGAGGATTCTAAATCCCTCCATCGCGTACCGCGATGGGTCCAGTCGACCAACACTTAGTGATTTTTCTTCGTTTTTCGATTCCGGGCAATCCAGGACTCCGTTTTGAACACGGTTTTCGCCCACGTTCATCATTTCTCACCTACTATCATTCTGTAACAATTACAAGTATTAAAACAACATGGGTTTCTAGAATGATCAAATGTACCCACGTCATTGATGACGTAATTCTCGTGTACAACTGTCACACGATAACCCAATAACTTTGCCAAAACGAAGCCGAATCGTGAATTTTTTTTGAACATTATTGTAACACAATTAGAACACTATGTTCTTTTATGAGTTTATGAAAATTCATAACCGTTTAAGAGATATCATCGTTGTAAGTTTTTGATTTACAACACTGTAACTGTTTTTGTCAAAAACTTACAACGATGATATCTTTTAAACGGTTATTATTTTCACAAACTTATAAAAGAACATAGTGTTTTAATTGTGTTACAATAATGTTAAAAAAAAATTCAAGATTCGGCTTCGTTTTGGCAAAGTTATTGGGTTATCGCTTTAAAAGTGGGTAATTATTCGTTCACAATCCTATATATGTATATATATATATGTATATATATGTTGTTATTTTCATACTTATTTAAAAGGAAAAAACACACAATAATTACCCACTTTTAAAATGGGTAATTATTTGTGCTCCATTTTAAAATGGTATAATTATATGCAATAATTCCGATCTTTACCTTTTAAAATGGTAGATTTTATCTAATCGTTCGAGTTATGTTTAAGTTATTATACCACCATCATCATCTATACATCATAATCAAGTCAAATCAATCACATCATACTCACATAACTTTTACTCATAATGTTATGAGTAAAATATTTTGACAAATTTTCTAGTGGTAAATAGGACAATCAAACTGATTTAAAAAGAGAAGTAGTGTTATAAAATATCATAACTAAGTGTTGTACTATAATCATTCTTTTTTTATATCATTTAAAATTATTAATTGTTAACTGTAATTATAAGTAAACTTTTGCAGATAGAGACAAATATGCATGTTTTTATGTTTTTTTAGAATTTGTAAACATATTTTTTATCGCATGAAAAAAAATTATTTCTCAATTTTTTTTATTTGTGTTGAGCATGAAAAGTTTAAGCCGTCCATGTGTACATTGTGTTCTTATTCTTTTCTTGCTACATCATGAGCTGTTTTTTATGTTCAGGCATGCTTGTTTATTAAATTACACATCCTTGCATCTAGCTTAAATTTAGTTCCCATTTCTTACAGTTCTATCTTTTATTTTCTTAATCGGTATGCATAATTTTCATTTCGTTTGTAGTAGTAATAATTGCATTCATATATAAATTGCAATTGCATCTTGAATTGATCCTTAACAATAACCATGAGATTTTCTTAATTGTGGGTTACTTATAGGTTTCTAGTCTAAATGTAGCCCTTTGATTTCTCTTATGAAAAATATTAGGTTAGAGTCTTGACTACACCATATTGGGTTGAGTCTGAAACCTTTTTACTTGTAGTTTCCTCTTAGGTAGGTAGCTTAGGTCACTACACGACCAAACACTGGCACACTACTATAGTACTATATCATGAAAAAGCACGATCAAAATTTTTACATCACTGGAGTATCTAAATCTTAAGAACTAATTTATCATATATTTATTAAAAAACTGATTTCCTCCACAAATAAAAGGAATTATAGAGTAATGGGTTCACAACGATGTTATGATGAAAAAGGACATGACGTGGAATATGATTAATTACATATCCAAGGTATGGGACACAAATATCATTAACAAAATTGAGGAAAATTTCATGAAAGTATAAGTCCTTCAAAGAGATATAAGGAAGCGGTGTAGTGGTTAAGGTGGAGGAAAAACAACCTAAATGTCTTAAGTTTAATATCTACTTAGAGCAATTTTCGTTGAAGACCACAAACCTGGTTGCTTGTGACAACGCTTTACCTGGTTCCACTCGGTTAGTCGGGTATTGGGAGGGGCCCGTGGGCTTATCACATAAGTGGGTCTCCACAGTTATGAAAAAAAATGGTAACCTATTTGATCTATGAGAAAAATGGAGAAACACTACCTTCAATCTTTGGGTCTAAGAAGAAAACGTGAATTGGGCACCAAAATGCCTCATCGGAGAAGATGAAGAGATTTAGCACCAGTGAAAGGAAGCCAGAGAGCTCATGTGTAAGAATCATAAGATGCTTGTGTGACAACTGCGTTCGAGGAATTACGTCATCAACGAAATGAGCACATTTGATCGTGCTTGAAATCCACGTTGAGTTGTCAATCGAAATAATTACAGGATGATAGTATGCGAAAAATGATGAACGTGGGCGAAAACCGTGCGCGAAACGGAGTTACGGATTGTCCGGAATCACGAAACGAAGATTTGATCGAAAAATGGACGAAATTACCTTGGGGCGGTACGCCCCGAGCCACACGCCTACTTTAGGCGGTACGCGCGGGGTGCAACAAAATATCTGGGAACCCTCCATCCGCGCGGTACGCCCCAGCTTGAGGCTTGGTCTGGGGCGATGCGCCTGGGGCCAGAATTGACGGCAACTTGGTTAAAAGATCAGATTTCATCCATCATCATCATTTTCTATCTTCTACTCGACGACACCACCACACCTTCGAAAATTTCATCATCCAACCCATAAGAACTCAGTTTTGAAGCCTCTGGAACGTTTAGATCGCATCAAGGAACGTTTTTACGAGTCCAGGTCATCTTTTTACCCGCAGAACTCCGTCTGACTAGGTAACAGTTCGTTTTAACCTTCTAGTTTGATAATGATTGATTAAATCTTGTTTTTGAACGTAATGATATAGTTAGGGTTGTTGATTATTGCCTAGATGATGGCTATGATTGATTATAAACGAAAAACACGATGTTTTAACAGGTAAATCCTTGTTTTGATCCATTGTAATGTCCGGTTTGCATGAAATCATAACAATGGTTATAATGGTTTAAACCATTTGATTGTGGCAATGTAGGTGATTAGTTTGATTAATCTTTGACATGCAACGTGAAATACAAGTGTTTTAAACTAATCACAATCATTAACATACTTACTGGAATGATTATCTGGTGTTTATGATACCAGTCAGATTAGTATGTTAAACATGGTTATTAAACCTATTCTAATACTACATTGTGATATCTCATGATATTTGGGTAATCAATAACAAGGATTAATCATTCTTAAGCCATTAATCTATCTAGGAACTGTTTTAGCATTATAATCAACAACATTAACTATTTGGTTAATCCGAGATTATTCTGATTAATCAAACATGTCATCAACTTCATATTATGAATCTGAATCAGTATAGGTTCCTACATTATCATACATTGTATGATATGACATTAAAATAAATAATTAAATATTAAACATCAGTTTGATGACTATTAAGACAATGTCTTTGACATTGGACGTTCAGAAAGATATAATTAGTAAGTTAAACTATAAATAACTAATTTAACATAAATAAATGCAGAATCATCATATTATTACCAGTTTGTGTGATATTCTGCTATCAGTAAATTATCAGGTTAGTTTCGTACAACCCCTTTTCTTTTTAAATCTTTATAAACATCGGGGTAGCACTGTTGAACTTTTCTTGAACATATGATATGTGTCACTGTGATCTGTGTGATTTCATGTGACTGTTGAGAACTTGTGGATTTCATGGGATTTTGCCTGAGAACAGAACTCTATCAAAGAACTTAAGAGTCCTCATTTATAAACTGTATCTAGTGAACCCATGTGGGGCCGAACAGGAAACAATGATATTACTATCGGCTGACAACCCATTTGCTATGAGTCTGCAACTCCTCGTGCTGTGAATGTTTGTTACCTGTTTTTAGAACTTCTTAATGTGGTGATAGGCATTAAGACAATGAGGCATTAAGATGTTACCGACGGGTAGTATCTTATAGATCGGAAACTGTCCGAAAGGAACTAGATACGGGTCCCATGGTTATCTTGAACAGAACTTTTTGAGAACTTGTATAACATATCATATTGTGGAACATGAACTGTATGAACTCACCAGCTTTGTGCTGACGTTTTAAACTTAAATCTTTTTGCAGGGAGACAGTGACACTCGGTGAGGCAGCACTTCAAATATTTGTAATTTAATAAGATTGTTGTGTAATGAAATTAGTTTGTAAACTATGATACTGGTTGTAATGTCGAAACCCTGTAATGTATTCACTTTAAGTTAATTTGTGTGTTGTGATACCGGATCAAGTAAGTCACACCTCATCTCTGAGACATCACCACTATGCTTCCGCAACCTTCTCAGAGTGAGAATGACATCATCTCATGTGACGAGAGGTGGGAGTGTGACAGCTTGGCAGTGATAACATGGAGATTTATTAAAAGATACCTAGGTTTCAAATTCAAATGTTTAGAATTTCAGATATCTGAAAATTTTAATATCTGAATCCCACCCAAAATTTCGGATATTCAAAACAGATACATGAATTAGATAAAAATATTAATTATCAAATAACTTTTGAAAAAAACTGAAAATTAAAAAAGTTTAGATATTCAAAAGGTATTTGAAATATCCAAAGTACCTAAAAAAAACTATCTTAAATATTTGAAAATTATCCAAATAAAAACTATTCCGAATAATTTGGATATCCGAAATATCCAAAAAATTTTAAAATAGGTATTCAAATCCGAATTTCCGGATATCAAAACTTTCAAAAATATTTTGGTTTAGAATTTAGGTCCTTTTGAATTCAGCTTCAGACAATTTTTTGAACACCTAACGGCTAACGCCATGTCGCTCATCCTAGATTCCTAGGATTTACTGATAAATGGGCCGCTACTCACAAGCACTACACTTGGGCCTATCCACAGGTCCATAAAAACACCTCGTTTTAAAATTCCTTCCTCACCTCGGCCCAATTTAGCGCTGGCCCATACCCAAACAAGAATAATCAGTTCTGAGTTCTCCCATACCTATAAGGCTATAACCTACCTATCTGGATCCCTCACCGATCTACCAAAAGGACATTTCAATAGGGTTGTAAATGAACTGAACGAACATGAATGAACCCATTGTTCGTATTCGTTCGTTTGACTTTTAGTTTGTCTACGAACGGTTCACGAACTAGACTTGGGCAAAAAAACCAATTCGATTTTTTAAACTGGTTTCCCCCAAACCGGTCCGAACCGCAAGTTTGATATAGGTTTGGGTTTTTTACCGTTGGAATAGGTTTGAAACTGAACCGAACCGAACCGGTTCCTAAACCGGTTTAACGGCTAGATTCTCATTTGACCTTTTTTTAAAGTAACCGTTGGGGGGTGTTTTTGACCTTTTTTTTTGTTTTTTGTTTTTTGCATTTTAGCCCCCATATGTTTATTATAAATACACAGTGGTTGTTTAAGTTCAATCACACAATTCTCAAACGCAAAAAAACTCTCAAAACGTAAAAACGCTCTCTAAACTCTTAAAACGTAAACCCGTTCACAAATGGCTTCATCAAGTGCTCAATATTCGATTGGTTTTGGTGCTTCAACTAACCTTAAAGTTGTTAAAATTACTCCTATAAAGAGAAATCCGGAAATATGGAAAAATTATGACTTGTGTAAAATGTCGAGCGGTCAGAATAAAGTTTTATTAAAGTTAAGGTTTTCTTAAGTTAAGTTAAGTTAAGTTTAAGGTTTTAGAAAATTACAACTTACAAAGTTTTTATTAAGTTTAAGGTTTTATTAAAGATAAGTTTTTATTAAGTTAAAGGTTTTATTAAAGTTTTGCAAATTAAAAACCGGTTTGATGAACATGTTTAGGTTTTATTAAGTTTAAGGTTTTATTAAGGTTAAGGTTTTATTAAGTTAAGTTAAGGTTTTAACAATGTTTCGCAAATTATACCAAGTTTTGACAAATTACAAATTTTATTAAGTTAAGTTAAGGTTTATTTAAAGTTAAGATTTTATTAAGTTAAGTTAAGGTTTTAATAAAGTTTTGCAAATTATACCAAGTTTTGACAAATTACAAATTACAAATTTTATTAAGTTAAGTCAAGGTTTTAAACAAAGTTTTGCAAATTATACCAAGTTTTGAAAAAAAAAACAAAATTTTTAAAAAACTGGTTTGTTTAGCCCAAACCTGTTTCCCATAATACGAACCGGTTTCCATAGGTTTGAGTTTTTGATCCCCCGAACCGGTTACAACCCAAACCGGTTTTAGCCCAAACCGGTTTCCACTTCAACATGCACAAAGCGAATCGGTTTTCAAACCGAACCGTTTGGAGAAAAAACCGGTTTGTGCAACTCTATCACGAACACTAACCGAATGAAAATTCTTGTTTGTGTTCGTTCATTAAGGAATTTAGTTTGTTTACAAACGCAAACGAACACGTATTATTTAAATAATAAAAATCAACATTTTAATCTCAAATATTAGTGAAAATCATTTATATAAATATAAAGTTAAATATTATAGTATTAAACTAAACTAGCTTAAATTTTCTGATATTAAAATAAAAAATTTAAAAATATACAACATAATTAATGAATAAATATAATAAATAAACATAACCAAACCTAAACGAACACGTAGCCGAACGTTCATGAACACAAATGAAAGAACATAACCTCTGTTAATGTTCATTCATTTAACTAAACAAACGAAAATTTTATTCGTGTTTGTTCATTTATTAAACGAAAGAACATAAACGAACTTTTCATCAAACGGTTCATGAACTTTCGATGAACATCCGGTTCATTTATAGCTCTAGACATTTGTCTCAATTAGTCAATTGTATCAAGATAATATTAAAGAGTTTCTTTCTAAAACATGTTAAGCGTTCAAGTCATTATTGTTCAAAAAAACCTCTCTCCGATCTAAACGCTCTCTTTTCGCGATGGTGATAATACTCATTAGTGTTGGAACTAACACTAAATCGGTAAAAGCTCCGGAACATGGGGAAAATTAATTTCCTTCTTATATATGGATTATGAAAACCGGAAAAATTAGTAAATGTGATAGGCAAAATTGGTACAACTTTATATTTATTATTAAACTATTTTTTTAATCTCCTAGCTACTTGTTCTAATCGATTAGAGTGTACCTAATCTTTGGCGTAACTCCCGCTTCACATTGTAATATGATGTATACAACCTTACCTTGCACGTTTTTGTAAGCGATTGTTTTCATGTCTTGAACTTATAACTATGATTATGATGTCACAAAGAAACAACTTACTATTTGCTCCAAAACCCATTCTCACAGGACGTACACGATACTTGATTTAGCTACAGGCTCCAGCTTTATGCAGGGTCTGAAAAGAATCGAATTGGTTTACCATCTGATATATACATCTTTACCCTAGTCCCTAAATTTGAACTTATAACCTCAAGATCACAAAATAGCTACGAGCAACCTTACCAGTGCCATTGCTTGTTAAATAAAACATAGCTTTGATGCACGTAATATCCTACTAGTCATAGCAATCTTTTGTTTGTATTTGCTACTAACATTTGATTTTGCCAGCTTTCCTTGCTTTTATGTTTTATCACTGTTTAACAGGTCCCAATGCTTCATTTGCCTCTGCTTTTTAATCCTAAGATTTTTGTTTATTTTGGCGTTTTCCCACCTATTTAATAATTGGCACAAAAACAAACAAAAAAATAAGAAAAAAAACCAACCATACATTTAACAATTAACATGATCGACTTTGTGAGACATGACAATGACGCGTCACCCGGGCTATCACCTAGCTTCGTGTCCGAGCCAAAAGAGTTTTACGTGACAAGGTTAAAGCTTCCTGCCCGGTTTTCCCCTGAAACAGTTGGTTGACGAATCTTTGACTCCAACCAACTTGGCCCGTCTGGAGGATTGGGTGGAGCCTCTGCAGCAATCGCAGCATGAGGGAGACTCTCTAATGTCACTAAAAAATGCACCGCTGCAATTGTAGCATGAGTGTAAGGCTTAGATTTCGATACTCAGTCACTATACTCTGAGGCAACATTCTTGTCGTTGTATCAACCGCCGTTCTAAAAAAGTTAGCACATTCCTCCTGTTCCTTCTAATGAAAAAACAAAACAAAGATTGCCACACCAGTTGGACTAACATGACAAAAAGGGAAAGACTGAATTTGAAAATGTAAAGTTATTCAAAATTTATTTAATAGTTTGCTAGTTTTTTCGTTGCAAGATTGTAAGTTTGTAACCATATTCAATATATAGCTCTATATCTTATCAGAAAACTATTAAAACCATATTCAATAAAGCAGGACCTATGGTGTAACACCCCGTTTCAGTTACAAAACACGGTTGTAAACTTAACGAAACAGTCGATGAAAGCTTAAGATAAGTAAAAATGTTATAATAATATAAGAACGGGAAGAATGAGGGCTAAACCTGTAAAAATCCTAAACAATTCCTAATTACTCATTTTGAAAAGTCGGTGATATTTTCTTCCCTCACTTTTTGTCTGCGTGGTTTTGTATTTTTTAAATCTTTCATTATACTCATTTTATTTTTTCTCTTAAATTTCGCTATACTATTAGTTAGTTTTTTTTTGGTTTTTTTAGATGCCCAGTATTTACATCAATGTAACGAACATAAATATAATAAATTATTTTTAATTGTTTTTTTCTAACAACATTAAATTACTTCATTGTAAATTGCATCACTGTAATTTACAGTTGTTAGAAAAAGTTCAAAATAATGTGTAATGAGTATGCTCGTTAGTCGTTACATCGATATAAATACATGGCACCTAAGAAAAAAAACTACGAGATTATAACGAAATTAAAGAAAAAAGTACATCACTGTAAATTGCATCACCGTAAATTACATAACTATAAAATTACATCACTTTAATTACATCCTAGAAAAAAAAATCAAATTGATATGTTATGTTTATGCTCGTTACATTAAAGTAAATACAAGCATCTGGAAAAAAATTTAAAAAAAATTAGTGGAGATTATAACAAAATTAGAGAGAAAAATTAGACGAGTATAATGGTTCAATTATTATAAAAAATAATATATTATAAAAAATTATGAATATTTAAAAAAAGAGGCGTAAACTTTATATAAAAAAATTAGATTTATTAAAATATATTAGATGATTAAATTTATCACAACTCGTGACTGCCCATGACAAAGCCCGGTTGCCTATTAGGATTATAAATCCTTGACTTAAGTTGAGCGTCAGAATGTTTTTAGAGCCGGACTCCATAGACCCACAGGCCACAGCTCTAACGACCGTTTCATGTGGTTGCAGCTACTGAAAATCCAAGATGAGACCGTCTCCTTCCAGTTGACGTATTAACACCTATTAACCAGGACTACATATATGGAATGTTCAAAAGAAAACTCCTCAATTTGAAGAAAACTAAGATAACTCATACTAACAAATTAATTTTTAAATTTTTTTTCATGATTTTTCTATTATTAGCTTAGAAATGTTATATACAAAAAGAAATTTTAATAAAAATATGTAGATCGCGAAGTTACCTATAAAGTTACATATATGTAACTCATATATATGTAATGTGACAGTTGCGTACGAAGAATTCGGCATTAATGACATGAGCACATTTGGTCGTGCTTGAAATTCACGAGGATTTAGTAACTTTTGTTATTGGGGATTGATAGTATGTGAAAAATGATGAACGTGGGCGAAAACCGTGCGCAAAACGGAGTTCGTATGCTCCCGGAATCGCGAAAAGAAGATTAAAAGCAAAATGATGACGCTGATGACGTGGGGCGGTACGCCCCAGCCCAGACCTCCAGCTGGGGCGATGCGCCCCGGAGCATATGTCGGCCAAAAGTCGTTTTAAGCGATCAGATTGCGTGGAAACCTTCAAAAATCGAAATTTTTCGACCTTAAGCGACCTGGAGACGATATTTCTTCATTCTAACACCCTCAAACTTCAAATCAAAGCTTCTTAAACATCCGGATCATCCCAGGGATCATATATACAAGTCCTGATCGCTGTTTTAACCGCAGAAATTCGTCAGAACAGGTAACGGTTCGTTTTAACCTTCTAGTTTGATTTTGATTGATTAGATCTTGATTTTTAACGTAATGAGATAGTTAGGATTGTTGATTATTGCCTAGATGATGGCTAGGATTGATTATAAATGAAGAACACGAAGTTCTAACGGTTAAATCCTTGTTTTGATCCGTTGTAATGCCCAATTTGCATGAAATCATACCCATGATTATAATGGTTTAAACCATTTGATTATGACAATGTAGGTGATTAGTTTGATTAATCTTTGAAATGCAAAGGTTAAATCTAAGTGTTTCAAACTAATCACAATCATTAACATACTCATTGGAATGATTATCTGATGTTTGTGATAACAGTCAGATTAGTATGTTAAATCTGGTTATTTCACCTATTCTGATGCTACATTGTGATATTTCATGATATTTAGTTAATCAATAATAAGGATTAATCATTTCTAAGCCATTAATCTATCTAGAAATTTGTTATGGCATCATAATCAACAACATTAACTATTTGATTAATCTGAGATTATTCTGATTAATCCAAAGCGTCATCAACTTTGTGTTAGGAATCTAATGCAATGTAGGTTCCTACATTATCATACATTGTGTGATATAATATCAAATTAATTATGCAAGCATTTAATAACGAGTTGATGATTTACTAAACAATGTCTTTGACATTGAACGTTCATGAAGATCTAATCAGTAAACTAGAACATAAATAATTCATTAAATATAACTAAATTCAGAATCATCTCTGTACTATCAGTTTGGTGATACTCTGCTACCTTTATATCATCAGGTGAGTTTCGTACAACCCCTTTTATTTTTAATCTTTTATAAACATCGGGGAAACTCTATAAATTGTTGTCTGAACATATGATATGCATCAATGATATCTGTGTGATTTCATGTGATTTTGTGGGATTTCATGGGATTTTGCCTGTAGACTGAACTCTATCATGGAACTGAAAGTCCTTATTTCTGAACTGTATCTAGTGAACCCATGTGTGGCCGAGCAGAAAACATTGATAGTACTATTGGTTGACACCCCATTCGCTGGGAGGATTGCATCTCCCCTTGTGTGAATGTTTGTTATCTGTTTCCTGAACTTCTTAATGGTATGATAGACATTAAGATAATGAGGCACTAAGATATGTACCGACGGGTAATATCTTGAGACAGACTAGACGTCCGAAAGAAACTAGATACGGGTCCCATGGTTATCCGGAACTGAACTTTTGAGAACGTGCTTATCATATCATATTGTTTTAAATTGAACTGTCGAACTCACCAGCTTTGTGCTGATGTTTCAAACTTAAATCTTTTTACAAGGAGACAGTGACACTCGGTGAGGCAACACTTCAAACACTAGTAATTAAATAAGTCAGTTGTGTAATAAACTTAGTTGTAAACTATGATACTGATTGTAATGACGGAACCCTGTATTGTATTTATTTTAAGTTAATCTGTGTGCTTATGATATCGGTTCAAGTAAGTCACCCCTCACCTCGGAGACATCACCACTATGCTTCTGCAACCGGTTCAGTGACGTCAGACCATACACGAGGTGACGAGGGGTGGGGGTGTGACAGGGTGGTATCAGAGCCACATGTTATAGAGAATTAGGTTGATTTAGAGACCTAGACTATAACCATAGGCTCGTATAGATACACAGAGAGCACCGAACACGGTTAACAAACAAAACTTGTTTTGAATTAAGCCAGGATAATCAAGTAGTACAAATTACAGTTTTGACTGGCCAGCACAACTGGAATTTGCAACACTTGTGCGTTCTAGTTTACTTTAATTCAAGCAGAACCTCAATAACTATAAAAACGAATAGTTGCTATTGTGACAATCCGACTTTTCGAATTAATCTCGTTAACTGAAAATAGCGAGATCACAGGCCCAACAAGACAAATGTAGGCTCAATGAGTCAAAGTAGGCCCAATAAGACAAATGTAGGCCCAAGGAGCCAAGGTGGGCCCAATAAGGCAAGAGTAGGCCCATTGAGATCTAGGTAGGCCCAATGAGTCCCAAGATAGGCCCAGTTATAGTTATGAGGCCCAATTGGATTAATTTGGCCCAATAATGTCATAAGTAGCCCAATTAGTGACAATTCGATATTTTCGGGATTAACTCGGTTAGCAATAATTAGCTGAAATGTGTATAATGATTAAAAATTAAATTAGAAAGTTTAGGCTTGAACAAAATAGAGTACAATACACTTAGATTATAAGAAATTGACTTATGGTTAGACTAATTATCCAATTTTGACTAGAAAAGTCAAAATTCGGCCAAGAAGGATTGGGGGAATTCGAAATTCACATCAATAGGCCATCATAATTGAATTAGATCGGTTATAATCAGTATCTCAAGGGTTAGTAACGGTTATCAGTGTAATTATCATCATCATCAATCGAATTAATGCCAAATGATGCCAAAAGTTGAAACCGAAGTCGGTAGGCATTAAACTCATGAAATTCGATCACATTCTTCACAATTGAAACCTCATACACTCTAGTCGGTCCTTTTAGAGTCTGTTGCATTCATCAATTTGATCGTGGAAGCTCCATATTGAAGAATACAAGATTGAGTCGGCCGAAGTTCAAGCAAGAAGTGGTTTTAACAATTCGACATAGAATCAAGTAAGTTTTTACTCCTAAACCTTCTAAACATGCCGACTAAAACAAGTCCCCATGATGAATCCAAGTTCTAATATCGAAATAATCAGTTATTATTTCTAGGTTCATTCATGAAAACTGTTTTGGGGATTTC
>SZYD01000809.1:0-32758 GCA_009363875.1 Mikania micrantha | reverse complement strand
CGATTAATCGGTGATTAATCGCGATTTTTACAAACATTGAACCGAACCGTATCCGTAACCGAGAAAACTGAACCGAATTCTGAATTCGGTTTTCGGTTCGGTTAACGGTTTTAGATAATTTTTGAATTCGTCTGTTTGGTTTTTTCGTTAAACGATTAAACCGAATTCATAATTAAATTTATTATTTTATAATAATATATGGTTGAATTCGGTTGTATTCGGTTAAAATTCGGTTTGAATTCGGTTTATTCGGTTCGGTTTTAACCGGTTTATTTGGTTTTTAATCGTTTTGTTCGGTTGAATTCGGTTTGTTCGGTTATAACACGGTTAGGGGGGGGAAATTTTTGAAAACCGAATAAAACCGAACCGAATAAACCGAACAAACCGTTAAGTGAACCGATGAACACCCTATGTGGGTGCGTGGGTTAAGGGCGTTGTTTAAACTTAAGGCAGATGTATGAGTGAGTGTGTGGGTGGGTTGTATTGGGTGGTATATTAGGTACTATTAAGTGCACTATTTTTTTTGGTTATGTATTTATGTTTTTTCTTGCGTATGGCATTTGTTTTGCCCCTTGTAGAAAAGTGTTCAGGAGTTGTTTGTTTGTAGCATATAATTCGTCTTATGTCTCGATGGTTTTGTTGAATGGCAGGATGGTTCTGCTTTGGCACTAAGAAAATGTTGGAAGAAGAGGCACGTGCCCTTGGTGGAGAAGCCTTTTCTCGTTTCATGGATCAGTTGTATGATAGAATAACCAGTCTTTTAGAGAGCAATGATGTTGCTGACAACTTAGGTGCTCTAAGGGCTACTGATGAACTAATAGACTTGAAACTTGGAGCGAGTGGCACCAAGGTTTCCAAGTTTTCTAATTACATGCGCATCGTATTTGATACCAAACGTGACCCAGAAATTTTGATTCTTGCTAGTAAAGTTCTTGGTCACCTTGCCAGAGCTGGTGGGGCCATGACCGCAGATGAGGTGGAATGCCAGGTTTGTATTGTTTCATTCTTCCTGCAGTATGTGATATTTTATTCTGCACTTAAAGACTTCTGACACTTAAATCATCTTAGGTGAAAAATGCACTGCAATGGCTTGGGGGCGAGAGAGTTGAGTATCGCCGCTTTGCTGCCGTCTTAATACTGAAGGTGAATGTTTACTGTGTTGGGTACTGTTATTGATGTTTTCACGTCAATTTTATGTATTTCCCTGTAAAACTATTATTCATTTACTATATTAAGCAATACGATATCAATACAAAACCAAGGCTATGTTGGTTTGTGTTTCTGTATGCTATCTATTTGCATCTTTCTATATGCCACTTCATTACTTTGTCTATTATTTTCAGGAAATGGCTGAGAATGCTTCCACAGTTTTCAATGTCCATGTGGCTGAGTTTGTGGATGCCATCGGGGTGGCATTGAGAGATCCAACATTAGCAGTTCGGGAGCGAGCTGTTGAGGCATTGCGCGCTTGTCTTCGTGTTATTGAACAACGAGAGACACGTTGGCGTGTGCAGTGGTTAGTGCATATACAAAGTTATTAGTGTTCAGGTTATTAATACAGGGACATTTGTGATCTATATATTGTTTTTGAAAGGTACTACCGTATGTTTGAGGCCACACAAGATGGGTTAGGGAAAAATGCTTCTGTTCACAGCATTCATGGCTCTCTACTTGCAGTTGGGGAACTTTTGAGGTTGGTGGATATGCTGATACAAATTTTTTTTTGTTAAGTTTATATACACTTTCTTAGAGTTGTTGCATAACCGTTGGCATGCTGGTATGTATTCTTTGATTATATTTTCTAGTAAGCTTCTCTGAACAAGTCTGTAAAGCTTCTTGCAACTTGTTATATTTTTCATATGAGAGATGAATTGCATGTTTATATTAATTTTTTTTATTGGAGAAAAGTTCTGGGAACCAAGGAAGAAGTATGCATATGATATTCTATTTCTATCATACCCATTGCCCTGTGAGATTATGACCTCCTGTTTAACAAAGTTTGAGTTTCCTGTGGGCAGAAATTCTGGTGAATTTATGATGTCAAGGTATAGAGAGGTTGCAGAAATTGTTCTTAGATATCTGGAGCATAGAAATCCTCTTGTTCGTCTCAGTATCACTTCTTTGCTTCCTCGGATTGCACATTTTCTACGTGATCGATTTGTGTCAAATTATCTTACGGTTAGCCGAAAACTTTCCTCAAATCACTGTTACATAGATATCTTGTATTAACATTAATTTTATTATTTGTTGATAACGTCTAAATCTTGGAGATGGGTTTGCTTGTAAACAGATATGCATGAATCATATTCTTGCGGTTCTCAAGATACCTACTGAACGTGCTAGTGGATTTATAGCTCTTGGGGAGATGGCTGGTGCTTTGGATGGTGAACTAGTCAACTACTTGCCGACAATAACATCTCACTTACATGAAGCTGTAAGTTATGCACTTACTCTAGTTATTACTGATTGCTTCCTGTAAACTTTATTGATTCATTTTTTTTTTAATTGCACTAACTTATGTGTACTCGCTGGTTTTTCAGATTGCTCCTCGTAGAGGCAGACCCTCGCTTGAGGCTTTGGCTTGTGTTGGAAACATTGCAAAAGCAATGGGTCCTGCCATGGAAACTCATGTTCGCTGTCTTTTGGATGCCATGTTTTCAGCTGGTCTTTCTTCAGTACTTGTAGAATCACTTGAGCAGATTACCATCAGGTATACTGGTTTCAAGGAAATCCAAATTTTGCAATTTATGAGGGGCATTGACTAACTGAATTGATGGGTGACTCAGCATACCTTCATTACTGCCGACTATCCAAGATCGATTGCTTGAAAGCATTTTAACAGTTCTCTCAAAACCCCACAATACCAATACAAGGACATCGGGAACTCCCAGTCGAGTAAACACAACTAACACCACACAACAGGTGTCGGAACTTAGTGGTTCTGCTTTGGAGCAGCTTGCATTACAAACCCTCACACGTTTTAATTTTAAGGTAACATTTAGGCCTATCTAACAAGTAAAACATGAATCATGTAATTCATTGTTACACTTTTGTGGATGTAGGGCCATGATCTTCTTGAGTTTGCTAGAGAATCAGTTCTAGTTTATTTGGAAGATGATGATGGAGCCACACGCAAGGACGCTGCCCTTTGTTGCTGCAAATTAGTTGTGAATTCTTTCTCCATTACACAAATCAGTCTTAATAGGACTAGTCGAACTGGGGGCAAACGGAGACGTCTTATAGAAGAGGTTTGATCGTCTTTGTTCATCATTACCTTGAATTGCTCTTAACATTTTTTTTCCTCTGCTTTTTGATCTGGGGGATTCCTACGAAGCAACCTCTCTATCTTTTTTAAGATAGGGGTAAGGTGTGTCTTTATGTTCCCCCAGACCCCACTCAAAGTGGGATTTTAACTGGGTATGCTTGTTGTTGTTGTTAACATGTAGTTTGTAGATTGGTCTTGCTTGATTAAAAAGTAAGTCTTCCAAGTGAAATGAACATGAAAACAACAACAACAACAACAAGCGTACCCAGTAAAATCCCACTTAGAGTGGGGTCTGGGAGGGGAAAGATAAAGACACACCTTACCCCTATCTACAAGTAGAATAGAGAGGCTGCTTCGTAAGAGTCCCCTGGCTCAGAGAACGGAAATTTGTTTTTGTATTTGTTTTTTTTTTGTTTTTGGGAAACATGCAACCAAAAAGCAGAAGTAAAAAGCATTCACATGAAACCAACGTATTAAAGGTAAGCAGGTAAGTCCTAACCATATAAGTCATCAAGCCAACACAAAACCAACCAGCTGGGAAATCAACCCCAAAACCCATTATGCCATTAAATCAAGCAAACAAACAAGCGAGAGGGATCATAGCAGAAACAAAGACACACAGCACACCTAACAGATTACGATAAAAACCCCCCATCCCGCAAGCATGCATATAACACATATAATCTCAAATCATGTATCCGAAAACCAGCAAAGACAACAAGAACCCACAAACCCTACCTGAAGGAACCTAGGAGAGACTCTATGTATCTTGCACCTTTATTCTACGTCTCCACGTACTCCTATCATAGATCATGTCCTCAGAGAGTTGTAGCTCTGTCAAATCCCGACGAATCTGCTCATCCCATGTCAACCTCGGTCGTCCCCTTCCCCTTTTCCCCTCCACTGTGAGAAGTTCTACTTTTCGAACAGGTGCCGACTGGCTTCTTCTCCTCACATGCCCAAACCATCTCAATCTTCCTTCCCTAACCTTTTCTGAGATGTTTGCCACCTGTAATCTCTCCCGGAAGACTTCGTTCCTTATTCGATCAAGCCTTGTGTGGCCGCACATCCATCTCAGCATCCTCATTTCTGCTGTCTCCAGCTTTCTCGCTTGGTTCTTCTTAATCGGCCAACAATCTATGCCGTACATCATGGCTGGCCTGATTGCCACTCTGTAGAATTTACCTTTGAGTTTTTCTGGAAACTTCTTATCGCATATAATGGTCGTTGCTGCTCTCCATTTTTTCCAACCTGCCTGGACCCGGTGAGCTACGTCACTGTCAATGTCCCCATCGCCTTGTATAAACGATCCTAGGTACTTGAACTTTGTCGTCCTTGGCACCTCTTGGTCTCCAATAGTTACTTGAGCATCTTCCTCTTCCTCGTTTGCCCCGCTAAACTGGCAATGTAGGTACTCCGTTTTTGTCCTACTTATGCGCAAGCCTCTTTGCTCTAAAGCGGTTCGCCACTCTTCTAAACGGACATTTAGCTCTTTTGTTTCTGTCACTAAGAAAATGTCATCCGCGAAAAACATACACCAGGGGATATGAGCTTGGATAGACCGCGACAGTTCATCCAAATGAACATGAAAACACAGATGTTAATTTGTATTTATAAATTCTAAAGAATATGAAGACTGAATTTATGTTAGATTATTGTATTAATACTTCTCCTAAAAGGGAAATATGTAATATGCTACATACAAGTAGTGTTCAGAGTGGGTTTGTGAGTTATATGAAAACAATATTAGGAGAAAACATCTAGCTTCAAACGTTTAAACTAACCTGGAACTTCGAAGGATTTCTTATTTCCAATTCTCCCTCACTCCTTTATGCTGACACCTCTATTTTCTCTCCATGTATCGGAAATGGTTCATAAAACTACAGGTTCACATCAACTTGCTTAGTTAAACTTTTATAACTGCTATCTACAGTGTGTGGTCTATTACATAAGCTTTTGATGGTAGCTTACTTTGTCTGGTTATATTTTCTTTTTGTCTTTAGGTGGTATTTTACCTTCTATTTTGTCATTTCACTCTAGGCAGTTAAAGGCACAACGTGCTCCAAGGCACAAAGGACTCCCTTGTCATTTGTGCCCAAATAACCAAAAAAGTGTACACCTGAGAAAAGAAAAGTGCTATACTATTTGAAAAATATGACCAAAGGCCTGAACAATTTTTTTTAAAGCACATCAAATAAAAAATAAAAAAGTTTGTTTCTTTTAATGTGGTTTTGATCCCTTTATTCAAGTAAAGAATCTAAGTGACATGGCTATAAAAGGGAGTTATGTCAAAACAAGAAGCATGAGCTGATTCAAAATTTTATTTAGGCTGGCTAAGCCTGCTGCAGGTTGGTCTTGGTCTGTTTTTGGGCCGGTTAGATCTATGTATGGGCTGATCGGAAATATGTTTGACAGTTCGCCTAGACATACTGAAACATTCCTCTCCCTTTGCCTGCGCTTGGACCAAGGCACTTGCCGTATTTGCTTTTATTAAAGCTGCTTGCCTTGCGGGTGGATGCACGTAGGCCTCGTTGAGTGCCTAGGCGCATGATTTGTGTGCTTTTGACAAACATAAATTTATTTGTGTGATTAGGTGGGCGGGTTTCCACTCCTTGTCTTGAATTAATAATTTTCCACATGGTTTATACTGTTTTATCAACTCAAATTGTTTATCCAAAATATTGAAGGATGAGTTTCAACTGTATTTCTAGGTTCATGACACTCAATAGATAGGTTAACAATAAATTCAACCAAGAAATTCTAGGCATAACTCTGATGATATATAGGTGTTATATTGTATTATGAGTTTAGCTTTGGTGGTGCTTGCTATTTTGTTAGGCTATGATTATAAGGATATAACTGTTTGTGCAAGATCATTGAGGCATGCTAAATTACATGATATCAGCATATCTTGATTATGATTTTGGCATTATACTTGTTTATAAATTATTTTAATGGTATATTGGATTATTAAATATGTTGTCACTGCAGATTGTGGAAAAGCTGCTAATTGCAGCTGTAGCTGATGCTGATGTTTCTGTGCGGAACTCAATCTTCTCTTCCTTGCATGGGAATGAAGGTTTTGATGATTTTTTAGCACAAGCTGATAGCTTGACTGCTATTTTTTCTGCTCTAAATGATGAGGTACACTGCAAATTATCACATATGTTAGCCATAAAAACCCCTTCAAAGTAATGTTGCAAAAAATGTGCGTGTAGGTGTGGAGTGTGAGTGCGAGTGCGAGTGCGTGTGTGTGTGGGGGTGTCATAGCGCAATTTTGATGCCAAACCTTGACGGTTTACCATAAAGATTATATTTCCACACATGTCTGTAACAAATCATCATTGAAGAGTTGAGAAAGAAATATAGAAGTGGTTCTACACCGATTGACATAAACAACAGTACAACACAGATGTGTACGTAATGAATAGTTATGTATGGTGCAATGTAACTACATGAAAGATTTGTCCTCTTCTGGTTACTGCTAATCATGAATGAAGTTATCTTAAAAATAAATGAACAAAGTTGTCCTTAATCAGTTAATCTTATAGCTATCCAGTTTAGTGAAATTCTTGAATAGAAAGTTATGTGCCGGGTGATCGTGCTATATTTCTTATAGCGAGAGGCGAGAGCTATATTGGGCATACTCACCACTGCCAAGAGGCTGCTGGTGTAGTAATGAGTCCTTTTGTGTTTACTTAGAGCAAAGGAGACTGATAGTGTGATTCTGTGCATACTTCATTTTGAACAGTAAGATGTAGAATCTTTTAGGATAGAATCATCACAACCTGCAGGATTTTGACCTGCAACCATTTGGTTGGTTGAGTAGTTTACCACTTTACCCACTTTATCACCAAGTGTTCCCTTGGGAATGATTCAGTGCACACTAGGTGGGAAAATCAACCACTTAATTGTATGATCTTGACTAATTAACTTAATAACTTACACTGAACATCTTAGAATTTATTTGTCACTCTGATAAAAGCCAGTATGATATGAAGTTCATGTAAAAAGTTGATTCTTTTTTGTATGTGAAAAGTTCAGATTGGATTTGAAGTGTACCATATGGTATTTATGCATACAGCCATACAGTTTCCTTTTGTTTTGAGTATTAGGTAAGGAGTTAGACTATTGATGGTGAGTGGACTTTAGTTGCAACAAGTTGCATATATTTTCTGGAATGTTGCCTGCATTTATTACAGTATTTTATTTTTTCTTTTGAATATGTTTATTATTTTCTGTCTGGTGGCTTCTACTAATTTTAAGTGATCCTGAGTTTTGTCAAATTGAATAGTATTTATTTATAGAGCTTAATGATTATTTGTTCAATAATTCAGAATGAGAGTGCCATTGCCTTATGTGAGCAGACAACCTAAAGTAGTTGGTTTATTTGTATGTCTACCAGGATCTTCAAGTTCGAGAATATGCAATCTTAGTGGCTGGTAGATTATCTGAAAAGAATCCTGCTTATGTTTTTCCAGCACTTCGTCGCCACCTTATTCAATTGTTAACTTATCTTGGACAAAGGTCAAATCAATTATTTTACTACTATTTTATATATGCTTGATGCAAGGTTTCATTTAACAACTCTGTTTATCAATTATTATTGATCTTCATCTAACAGTGCTGATAGCAAATGCCGAGAAGAGAGTGCAAAACTGTTGGGTTGTCTTATCCGCAGTTGTGAACGACTTATACTTCCATATATCGCTCCAATACATAAGGTCGATTAAGCTTGCACATTATTTATTTACTTATTAAATTCTTGTTTATCCCCATTTGGTTTCTTGCAGGCGCTTTTGGCTAAACTATGCGAAGGAACAGTGGGAATGAATGCAAACAGTGGCATCATCAGTGGTGTTCTTGTGACCGTGGGGGATCTTGCTCGAGTGGCAAGTCTTTTGTGTTGAATTTTTTTTTCTCTTAGTTTTAACTAGATGCATACTACTTGATGTAGATAAATTTTCATTATTACCACCTGGTCCTCTTTTTGTGATTTTTTACTAGTCACAAATTTTAGTTTTCTTTGATGAAGTAATCTCAAATTCATTTTTCTTAATAGTTTAACAACTAGATATATTGTTGATGAAGCATTTGTGCACACGAGCATGCTTTTATAAGTCCATTATAGTTCCCAACTTTGAAAATAGTGGGATATTCTTTTAAATTTTTTCTTAACATTGTTGAGTTATTTGTTCTTAAAACAGTGTTGGTT
This sequence comes from Mikania micrantha, assembly GCA_009363875.1. Taxonomy (NCBI): domain Eukaryota; kingdom Viridiplantae; phylum Streptophyta; class Magnoliopsida; order Asterales; family Asteraceae; genus Mikania; species Mikania micrantha. The sequence goes on along the minus strand of SZYD01000809.1, from coordinate 24,278 downwards.
TCTATATCTATGTAATCATGGTGAACCACTTTTATCAATTGATATACTGCTTTTTGTCATAAAAGCGATTGTGTTAATTGAGAGGAAAAAAATGCGCACAGTTATTTTTCAGACATTTGTCTATAGTTTCTTGTTGCATTTCAATTGCATATGATTCTGCCATTCCTTGTAAATGGTCATTTTGTATTAGCAAATATTCTTATGTTTATACTATTGTTCTCTTTAAATCTATGTTCTTCTTACATACATATATACTTGGTTCTTTTGAGCCATGCTGCTCCTTGTAGTATGCTAGCTCTTTTTCTTTTAGTGACCTTTCTTATTCATGAATGCATTTGATTTTAAATGAATTTTCTTGTAAGAATCTGTACTTCTGTATTTTTTTCTTTCGCTTTTGGTGTCTTAACATGGTTAGGTAGTCTCTTTAAGCATAACCTATCCTTACGTTGTGCATTTTGTGTTCCATCACTATTATGTTTTAGGGTGGTTTTGCAATGCGAGAATATATTCCTGAACTTATGCCAAAAATTGTTGAAGCTTTGCTGGATGGAGCTGCTGCTACTAAACGTGAGGTTGCTGTTGCTACTCTTGGTCAGGTTGTACAGAGCACAGGGTATGTTGACTGCTTCAACTCTTAACAAAACTAAAAGTGACAATACATTTTGTAATGTATGTAGTGGCATCACATGGTCATTTGGGATTCCATACTATTCACATATACATGTTTATGTTGTCAAAAACCTTTCAGGCACGCGCCTTGCTTTCAAGCGAGGCGAGGCCTAGGGAAAACTTGTCGGCCATTCAGGCCCTCAACCAAGGTTTTGACATGATTTGGCAATGATTCTAGCCATATTTGTTTGAATTTTAGTGGAACCAACCTATACTATCCTAAACTAGCCTAAGCAAGCTTCAAACATGTGAAAACCCCTTAAATGGTATGTTTATGCTACGTGGCTTTGTTAGGGATATCTAATACATACCAACCACCTATGAAAGTTTATTTAAGAAGGAAAAAAAAGGATCTGGTGGAGTACCAGGAAATTCCCTGGAGCAGCTTCACATTATTTTTGGATCTGGATTTGACCCGTTTAACCCGGATCTTGAATAGGGGAATGTAAAGGGTTGAGTGGCAATGAAAAGTTGGAGGGAATTGAATGGTTGGAGGGTAGTGATTGCCTCATTAAAGTCGGAGTAATTGCTTCATCAAAGTTTACTTTTAAATACTTTCTTCTTATTTTTAGTTTGGTTATCTTATTGAATTTTCTTTGAAACTATTGTATTGGAGACCGCCTAGCTCGAATCAGGCCAGCTTCTTTTAATATAAATCCATCCAATGTCGTTGTTTACTCTTAGAATCTATCAATTGGTTCCATTGCTGGGAAATCGCAGGAGCAAAAATGGTGCAGACTCGGAGCAATCCTGATGGTGCTGAAAATCCTACTGACCCAATTGCTGCACAGTTGGCAGCTATTGCTACTAAACTCGAGTCTATGGAGTCCTTAAAAGAGGACATAGCCATTCTGAAACGCCAATCAGCAAACAAAGAAAAAACAGGCAGCGGGGGAGGTAGATTCGACGAGGGAGAGTCTAGTTATTCTCACTTCAATCGCCGACCTTGTCATAATATTGAGTTTCCAGCCTTTAGTGGGGGAGATCCTAGAGGCTGGATATTGAAGGCAGAGAAGTATTTTTGGTTTTATAACACCCTTGATGAAGAAAAGGTTGATGTTGCAGCGATGCATTTCGAGGTGGAGGCTTTGGATTTGTATTCGTGGTTGTTTGCTGAATAGGTTATTGCCTATTGGGAGGAATTGATTGATGCTTTACAAAAGCATTTCGGGCCACCTGAATTCCAGAACCCTGATGAGTACCTTTGCAGCATAAAACAAACTGGTTCTGTCCACGATTATAGACAGGAGTTCGCTTGAAGATCATCTAGGGTGTCAAATTGGCCCGACCATTGTTTATTGGGGGTCTTTCTCAATGGACTTAAGGAGGAGTTAAAGGCTGATGTGCGTATTCATAAACCTCGAAATGTGTACAAAGCTATGAGTCTAGCACTGGAGTTTGAGTCCAAGCTTAGCCACACTCATACCGAAAAGAAACCCACTCTTTCCCTCAAACCTGATGCCAAACCATTTACCGCTACATCATCCTCATCTACCAACCAGTCTAAATACGATACCAAACCCAATTCTCGTATCACCGACCCTGAAAAACAGGCACGTTTCCTTCGTGGTGAATGTTTTCGTTGTGGAGATAAGTATGGCCCTGGTCACAGGTGCAAAACGGGAACTTTTAAGCTATTGGAGGTTGATGAAGAAAATGTAGAGTCTGTTGTTTAAGAGGAAAAAATGGAGACAGAGAATCAAGATGAGATGGCTGAGATGTAGTTGTGTATGTCGTGATGTTTCTTTGCAGATTTCAGACCTTGTGCTTGGAATACAATGGTTATTCATCCCTGAATACAGTGCAAGCTAATTGGAATGAGATGTTTCTAATTTTTTCTATAGATGGGAAAAAGTATAAACTTCAAGGGGTTGCGTCGGGCCCACAAAAATCTGCTACTTTCTAGCATCTTTCACTCGAACCTGAGACCAAACAGCACATACCTAGTATATTACAACCTTTACTCCACTATTTCAGGAACCTTCATCCCTACCACCGTTTCGAACCCATTTTCATTCCATTCCCCTTGTCCCAAATTCATCTCCTCCTAACATCCGACCCTATCGTTATCCCCATGCTCAAAAAAGCGAGATTGAAAGACAGGTTGATGCCTTGTTAGCGGCTGATTTCATCCAACCGAGCACAAGCCCTTTTTCCAGCCCGGTTTTATTGGTGAAAAAGAAAGATGCCACGTGGCGTATGTGTGTTGACTACCAAGCTCTAAACAAAATTACCGTGGCAGATAAGTACCCAATCCCTAACATTGATGAGTTATTGGATGAACTTTATGGGGCTACTGTTTTCTCAAAAATTGATTTGCATTCTGGTTACTACCAAATTCGAGTCAATCCACGTGATATTGAGAAGACTGCTTTTCGGACCCATTCTGGTCATTATGAATTTAAAGTCATGCTTTTGGTCTCTCCAATGCTCCATCTACATTTCAATCAGCCATGAATGACCTTTTTAGACCCTATTTACGACGCTTTGTGCTCGTATTTTTTGATGACATTCTTATTTACAGCCCAACGATGGAACAACATTTGCATCACTTAAAAACAGCATTGGAGTTGCTGTCAAATCCACAGTTTTACGCAAAACTATCAAAGTGTTGTTTTGGTCAATCTCAAGTGTTATTTTTGGGGCATATTGTTTCTGCAGAAGGTGTACAGGTTGACCAAGAAAAGACAGCAGCTGTTCATCCATGGCCAGTCCCCAGTAATGTCAAAGAAGTGCGTGGGTTTTGGGGCTTACGGGGTATTATCGCAGATTTGTCAAGCATTATGGGTTGATTGCACGACCCCTTACAGCCCTTACGAAGAAGGATGGTTTCAAGTGGACCGAAGAAACTAGTTTGGCATTTAATAAACTAAAATAGGCCCTCATGAAAGCACCAGTTCTTAGGCTACCTGATTTTTCAAAACCCTTCTTGGTTGAGTGTGATGCATCTTCAGAAGGGTTTGGTGCAATCCTAATTCAAGAGGACCACCCTGTAGCTTATTTTAGCAAAGGACTTTCTCCAAGTAATCGCCTAAAATCAGCATATGATCGTGAGCTACTTGCCTTGGTTTTAGCTGTACAAAAGTGGAGTCATTACCTTCTTGGCAGGCACTTTTTTATCAAAACAGACCATTATACTCTCAAGTTTTTACTCGAACAAAGGGTCACAACCACTGATCAGCAAAGGCTTCTTTTAAAGCTCATGCCTTATGATTTTCTATTTTACACAGGTCTGGCAAAGAACATAGGGGGGCTGATGCTCTCTCTCGTAGGCCTTTTACGAATGAATTATGTACTCTAGTACTACCTCATTGTTTAACATTAACAGAGATACATGAGGGACTCAAGAAAGACCCTTATACACGAGAGATTATTCAAAGGCTGTCAAGCGACCCGACATCTGTTCCAAATTACGCACTAGTTGGCCAGACTTTATAGTACAAAGGACGGGTAGTTGTGCCTAGGACATAACACTTCGTAACACTATTTTGCATGAGGCTCATGGTACTCCGGCTGGCCATTGTGTGTTCCTAAAAACATACAAACGGGTGTTGGCTCAATTTTATTGGCCTAACTTAAAAGGAGATATATCCGACTATTTGTTCAACAATGTCTAACCTGCCAGCAACACAAATATGAAACCCTTTCACCAGCTGGTTTGCTTCAGCCACTACCGGATCCTACTCAGATTTGGGAAGATATTTCGCTTGATTTTATTGTGGGATTACCTAATTTATATCGGTTTGATACTATATTTGTGATGGTTGACAGGTTGAGTAAATATGCACATTTTTTACCACTTGCACACCCATTTACAGCCAAGGGAGTTGCAACACTTTTTTGTAAGGAAATTGTTCGACTTCATGGTTATCCCAGATCCATTGTATCTGATAGAGATGCCATTTTCTTAAGCACCTTTTGGCAGGAGTTGTTTCGTTTGGGTCACACCTCCTTAAAATTGAGCACCAGCTACCACCCCCACAAACAGATGGTCAAACCTAGGTAGTTAACCGTTGTCTTGAGGCATATCTTAGGTGTTTTTCTCATGAACAACCTACTAAATGGAGCTTTTATTTGTCTTGGGCTGAGTATTCATATAACACAAGTTTTCACACTTCCATTGGCACCACGCCTTTTACAGCAGTTTATGGTCGGGATCCACCATTGTTGCATCCGTATGTTATTGGGGATACTAAGAATGCTGATCTTGAAATTCAATTAATTAACCGTGATGATATGTTACAGATCCTTCGAGCTAACTTGCAAAAAGCACAAGATCGAATGAAGGCTCAGGCCGATCTAAAGCGACGGGAGCTGTCATTTGAGATGGGTGATGCAGTCTTTTTACGAATTCAACCTTATCGACAAAGAACTTTGGCCAAAAAACGTTTAGAAAAATTATCTCCTCGGTTCTTTGGTCCCTACAAAATTAAAAAAATAATGGGGCCAATAGCCTATGAACTAGAGTTGCCACCAGACTCTCGCATACACCCGGTCTTCCACGTATCTATGCTCAAACCGGCTCGTGGACAATTCCCATCTACACCTGCTGCATCCCTTCCGATTACGCAAGATTGGGAAATAGATTTGAAACCAGCCCAAGTCCTGGCTCATCGCTGGATTCATACTACTCAGCCACCAAATACAATGAACCTTTGTTATTTCCTCGAGCTATGACCGAATATCTTTAACAACTTTCCACTGCATATTCACGAACTTCACTTCATATCTATGCTTATCCAACTGCCTAACAACATTTACTTCTTTCTTCAAATTTGAACATTGATTCCTAAAGTGTTTTACTTCCTTATAGTTCCAACATATCACATCCTTTTGAGCCTAAGACTGATTCCTCTTGGCCTGACAACCTCCTTGTTCATTCTTTCCTTGCCCACTGCACTTAACAAATAACTTGAAGATTCCATATATCCTTTCGCAAAATAAGATCCCAAATCTTCTTAAATGTAAACTTACTAGTTTTTGCTGAGCTGCTAACAATAGTTACGCGTGCAGACCAATTTTGAGGCAATGGGATAATAACAAAAGAGCTTGAACCTCATCATCAAACTTAATGTTCACTGACACTAAATGAGACAAGATTGAATTATGTCATTGATGTGTCGTGTTTCTTAATCACTCTTTTCCATCCTAATATTCTCAAGCTCACGGATTAGATTAACCTTATTTGCTGCCGAAGGCTTCTCTCGCACGTGTTAGATAGAACCTGCATCATACCACATGTTGTGATTTCCCTTACGATGTTAAAGGCAACATTCTTTGACAACAACATGATCACTGCCTCAACTTTTTTCTCTCTTAGTTTGCTTGTAAAATCTTTTTTGGTTTCTTACCCATCAAACTTGTCTATCATGAACTTTTTGTCTTTTGCCATAACAATAGCTAAATTGAAATGATCAATAAATAGAGATGGACATAACAATGACTCGGGCCTGAGTTTAACGGCCGTTCTACTGAACCCTGTTAACAAATTTGCCTATTCAATATGTAATGGAATAACGAACTTGAATAATCAAAAAATGACACTTTAAATAAAACGTAAAACCTAATAACTCGGCTGGCATTGATTCCCAATCTCTTGATTAAAACAACAGTTTTTTGCAAAATGGAACTTGATTCAAATTGAATCCTCTTGGATGCTATTAGGGTGACTACCCCTCCCTGTTCCCTACAATATATCCTGACTTTGTTAAGGCCTACAAACCCAACAAGCTTCTTATCTCGGGCCCATATAGGCATAAGGCTTACTTTTTGCGCCTTAGTAGTTTGTCAACCGAGTTCAAAAGTTCTCCAAACATCAAATTTGAAAAGTGCTCAGATTAGGTATGCTTCCTCTTTGTGTGTGAAGGTTAGTGTTTACTGATAGAATTGATACGATTGAATCCTTGCCCTTCTCGTATACGTATTCAAACATATAGGGTATAATTTTACATATGGCATCCCTATACTATACAATAAAGACATAACCATACAAAGTTATAAACAAATGACTATCTAGTCTAATATACCCCCTCAGTCTAAGGAGGAGGATGACGAATGCTTAGGCTGGATCTGAAGTCGTCGAATAATACCCTGGGCAATCCTTTTGTGAAGATATCTGCTACTTGATATCGCGAAGGAACATGTAGAACACGAATGTGACGAGCCTGAACTTTGTCTCGAACAAAATGGATGTCGATTTCAATATGTTTGGTTTGTTGGTGCTGTATAGGGTGCCCATACATGTAAATAGCGCTGACGTTGTCACAGTAAACGAGAGAAGCCCGTTTGGTAGGATGGGCTAGCTCTAGTAAAAGATTACGAATCCAACACAACTCAGCAACCACATTTGCGACCCCTTTGTATTCAGCTTCTGCGCTAGACCGGGAGATGGTGTCTGCCTTTTTGACGACCAGGAGATAAGATTATGGCCTAGGAAGACACAATAACCTGAAGTAGAGCGACAGGTGTCGGGGCAATAGTCACAGAATTCGCTAGAATTGCCACGATTTTCGAATTGGATCGTTTCGATCCTATTCGAATTCGCTAGCGTATTGGATCGCCAATGGTTCGTGAATCAATTTCTGAATATAATCGATTGCAATTCGAACTAAAAATGAACCAAATTCGGACTAAAATAGAACGACTAGGAACCCTAAATCACGATTTCAATCTAAATTCCCGAATTTCTGAACCCTAAAACACGATTTGGTGTTGGAGCGACATTTGGTATGTAGCGCCGATCAACTATAGAAGTTTGAACGAGGTTCAATTTGTTGGAGCGACTTTTGGTGTTGGAGCGACTTTTTTTTGAACGACTTTGATTTCACCTGCACGATTTGGAGTGCAATTTGTTTTATATGTTTATTTTAGAATTTTTTTTTTAATATTCCATTATTTTGAAACAATCTATTTTTTATTGGAATATATGTTTTGAGATATATAATTATGTTAGTTTGGAACAATCCTTATTTTTGATGTATGTGAAGCGAACCTAAATTATTGGTACATCGAACCGGATCGTACCGGAATGAACCTACCCCCAAGCGAACCAAATTCATGGCCTTTAGCGAATCGCGAACCCGTTCCTCGTTCCCGAACCATAGCGAACCGCGATCCATGTGACTATGGGTGTAGGTGTAGGAGTAGTTGTCTCAGGTTGGGTGGGAGGAGTAGTGGTTGTCTCAGGTTTGGTGGGGAAAATGGATGTAGACACCGAAGAACCAAAAGAAGATGACCAGATGTACAGATGTGGGTCTGAGGATAAGTTTGAGTTTTATAAACTCATAATTAGGAGGAGGAGCATTGAGTTTAGAATAGGAAAAACGGTTTCATTGAACACAACGTGTCATGAAATGATGATTTTGCGAGTGGAGAGATCAAAACATTTATACCCCCTATGGTTGGAAGGGTAACCAAGAAACACACAAGGAGAAAACCGATTTTGGAGTTTATTGATGGAGACCGACGGGATGAGAGGGAAACAAAGACAACCAAAAATGCGAAGATGATCATAAGATGGGTGTTTATGATAGAGACGATATGTGGGTGTTTGATTTTGTTTAGTCTTAGAAGGAAGAATATTAAGAAGGTAAGTTGCCATTTGAAGGGCATGATGCCAAAATGTAGGAGGTAAGGAGGCATGTGTAAGAAGAGTACGAATGATATTATTTAGAGCGAATTTTGCGTTCAGCTTTGCCGTTTTGGGAAGACGTGTGGGGACAAGAGAAACGAAATACCATACCATGTTGTGTGCAAAAATCATGAAAGGATTTCTTATTATATTCAGTGCCATTATCACATTGAAAGGTTTTAATCCCACGTTCGAATTGGGTTTTGAGAAGAGAATGAAATTGTGAGAAAATAGAGAAGACAGATGATTTTGTTGCAAGAGGAAATGTCCATAAATAATTAGTGTAATCATCAAGAAAAATAATATAATAACAGTGACCTCCCGAGCTAAGAGTCAGTGAGGTCCACAAATCACTATGCACAATATCAAATGGTAAAATAGTACTAGAATTAGAATCATAAAATGGTAATTTCACATGTTTCCCAAGCACACACAATGACATAATTGTTTACTAGATTTCTTACGAAAAGAAATAAAATTCTATTTATTCAAAAAACTAAGTAAAGAAGATCCAGGATGTCCCAATCTTCGATGCCATAGATCTTGAGATAAAGCAGCAAAAGCAGAAGGACTAGTGACGTTGGCAGAGGATGTGGTGAGAGGATAAAGATCTCCGGTGCTGTCACATCGGAGGATAGGAATCCGCGTCCAGAAGTCCTTCACAAGAAAGCCAAAAGGGTCAAGTTCAACAAAGATTTTGTTATCGGTGGTCAACCGACGGACAGATAATAAATTCTTGATAAGGTTCGGTGCCACAAGGATTTTATTAAGCTGTAGAGGTGGGTAAGGTGGGGGGGGGGATGTGGTGGCCCCCGCACCGTGAATCGGTATTTGGTACCCGTTGCCAACGACGATAAAGTTTTGTAAGCTATTATTTAAATAATGTGAAAGATTACATGCCGAGTGTGACATATTATTAGTTGCTCCCGTGTCAAGATACCAATTCCGATCAGGATTGAGAGTCATGGTGTGCATGGCTTGCTCAATATTTGTAGGAGCATACGAAGCTTCACTGTTGGCATAGAATTGAGATGGAGGGGGACGAAGTATGCCAGCGTTGTTGCCACGCGGTGATGGGCCACGTGGAGTCTGTATGGTGGGATAAGGTACTGGTAGTGCTGGCCACATCTGTTGTGTCCACCATGGTGCATAATGTTGCATCCATGGGGGAAGGTGAGAAGTGCGGGTTTCCTGAGGCCCCGCTGGCCTGTGGCTGCTGTTATTGCATCTGCCACGACCCCCACGACCACGTCCTCTAGACTGACCACGATGGAAATCTGAGTTAGTGTGTGAGTTGTAGTAAGTCTGCGGATGCAAAGATGAAGTAGTAGGAGCATGGGAAACTGCAGGGGCTGTTGTGGTGGCATGTAGAGCGGTATTTGTTTGAGACTGTTGAGCCTGACAAGTCTCTTCCAAAATCAATTGAGACCGAGCAGTGTAAAAGTCACGTAATGGGGATGTTTTTTGTAGCATCATTCCAACACCATCAAGTTTGCTACCCGTAAGACCATTAATTAATTGGAGAACTAGTTGCGGATTAGAAACGAGTGCGTCTACATTAGCCAGTTTATCCGACAAAACCTTCAGTTGTTGACAATAAGCAGAGGCGGTGGGGAAGGAGTTGAGTTTCATGTTGGAGAACCGACTCTGAAGGTGTAGGGCTCTGGAACTTTTATTGTCTTGAAATATATTGGCAAGGGCTTGCCAAGTTTGAGCAGCAGTAGACTTTGGTTTCAATGTAGTAGATCATTAGAGATAGTCCCGAATATCCATTGTAAAACTATTGCATCAAGACGAGCCCAGAGAACGGGATCAACATTGGGAGGTTCCGTAGCTTTATCAGCAGTAGGTTTGGCAGTGGGTGTGATAACTTCAGAAGGGAGGATATGATCAAGAACGTGTAACGCATTGCAATGAATCTGAAATAGAGCCAACCAAGAGGGATACTGTGCGTTTTCCATATCCAAAGTAATGGGAATGAAATTCTTGATGTTAGTGACGGTGACCGCTGGATGAAGATTTGCCATGGAGGAAGAATTGAAGAACATGGCAACGAAATTCTGGTGGTGCGAAGGTAGAAAATCCGGCAGCAGCAGCAGCAATCGATGAAGGTATAGAATCCGACGAGAGAAGACAGGAGCAGAAAAAGGGGCGATCGGCCTGTGGAGAGAAACACCAACGAGTGATGATGAAGGGAGAAGCAGCAGCAATCGACAGTGAGAATTGAGAAGAATCCGGTAGGAGAAGCGACGAGCGGTGGTAAACCCTAAAGGATCGATGGTGCGTGTGATACCATGATAGAATTGATACGATTGAATCCTTGCACTTCTCATTTACGTATTTAAACATATAGGGTATAATTTTACATATGACATCCCTATACTATACAATAAAGACATAACCATACAAAGTTATAAACAAATGTCTATCTAGTCTAATATTTTCAAACTCTATGGAATTCATAATCATCTATGCTTCAGTCATTGGTTGAGATTTGGGCAGAAACTCCTCGTGGAGACAAGAAAAATGTTTTGGGTACTAAGATGGAAAAAACATTCGAAAGTTAATATCTGTTATCCAGATTTTAACTTCTGTGTCTTTGGTCATATTGTTGGCTTTGGGAAAAGGTTAGAGCAATATTTCAAGGTATGTTTGGTTTAAGACGGGTTTGAAACCTGTAAGGCTGTGAATCCTTCATATCAAAGAGTTTGATTTAAAAATCTACCTGTTCCCACCAAACTTATACCCAAGGTTTAAAAAAGCGGAAACGAGCCTCGAGGCGTTTTCTGTTAGCCTCACGAGGCGTAAGCCTCAAGGCGGACCGAGGCATAAGCCTCAAAACAACCTTGAAAAATAATTAAAATTACATATATATTACATAAAAGCCACAATTTAACATAAAACAAATGATAAAAGTATCACAAGGTATAATACAATTGAAAAGGTAGAGCAAATCGAATTCAAAAATGCATTGTATAATGAAATTAAGTACCATCAGCAGTTGTATATTGTTAGTGTAAAATGGATGCAAAGGAATCCTAAAGAATTTGGAGGTGTAAATTACACGCTAGTTAAGATTTCTAAGCTCCCGACCAAGCGGGGGTCAAGGGGGCTGCGCCCCCTTGCGGGGTCCTAGGGGCAGCGCCCCTGGCGGGGTCCAAGGGGCAGAGCCCCTGGTGGCGGTCCCGCTGACTTAGTAATAAGGGTCAAAAAACTAAACGGGTGAAATAAGGGTCAAAAAACTCAAAACCTAAACGAAATGCTAGATTTAGTTCAATTAGGTTTCTTATTTTACCTAAACGGGTGAAATAAGGGTCAAAAAACTCAAAACAGGTAATAAAAAACAGCCCAAAATAAAAAAATACCATCTTTAGTGAGGCTTAAGCCTCACCGCCTCGCCTCACCGCCTCTACGCCTCAACACGCCTCGGTCCGCCTCGACACAACCGAGGCTTAAGTTCCAAATCACCCACCTGAGGCTAAGCCTCAAAGGCGTTTTCTGGCCGCCTCAGTCGAGGCGTACGCCTCGAGGCGCGCCTCACGGCGCCTTTTTAAACCATGCTTATACCATAGTGGTTTCTCACTACAAATCAAACTCCACCTTAGTTTAGGCATGGTATATCTTTTCTTTGTCTTGATATATGCTTGTGATATTCTTGTCATCTAAATTTAATAGTACTGCTTGTCTTGAGAGGTGGTACCCAGGACAATTTCAAGTTCACCCCTTAACATGTTTCGTGTCTAAAACTAGTCGACATGTTAAGACCTGTTAATTTTCATTTCTGAATATGTAAAACTCGTTAACCTGTTAAGATTCGTTAAGACATGTTCATAATTTAAAATTTAAAATAAATAATATAATAAAATAGGTGGGTAGTTGATTACTATCTAAAATTTCTAATTCTCTAACTTTAGTTACTTAATGGGTTCCTTAATAGGTTCTTTAACGGGTCATTTATAGTTTTAACTGTTAACACGTTCTTTAACGGGTCATTTCGTGTTTACCTGTTTTAAACAAGTCGTGTTCGTGTTTGGAAAAATAGACAAAAATTTTTCGTGTCGTGTTCGTGTCTACTCATTTCGTGTATTATGTCTTAACGTGTCGTGTCTGGTTATTTATGCCAGCCCTCGTGGTACCTTACCATTTTGTTCATCATGTGCCTTTATTGTTTTTATTTGCATGTATGTCTTACAACAATTTGTTGGTTTTTGTCCATAGTTATGTCATCACTCCATATAATGAATATCCGTTATTGCTTGGCTTACTCTTGAAATTGCTGAATGGTGAGCTGGCATGGTCTACACGTCGGGAAGTTCTAAAGGTATGTTATTAAGTACTATAGCGAAGGATCAAATAAGAAGAGATTTTTGCATAAGAAGAGTAAGAACTAATAGGAGGTTGACATGTGACATGCTAATAAAGAATGAAGGATAATTTATGTATAACATCTTAATTTTTGTACTAAATTTTTATTTTATACTTGATCCTTCTTTTGCTGTGTATTTTTTTTGTACTGTATTTTTGTTTTTTTCCTGTAATTTTGTTTTTTTTGTACTAGATTTTTTTTGTAATGGATTTTAGATTTTTTGTACTGTATTTTTTTTTTTTTTTTTGTACAGGAATTTTGATTTTTTGTACTAGATTTTTGTTTTTGTAATTTTAGCATGCCACATGTTAAATTCCTATTGGCTCCTACTCTTAGGAAAAAATCTCTTCCTATTGGATCCAATTTATGACTTTTTGGGTAAACAGGTTCATGCGAAAACTTATGAAATGATGATTAGGTTCTTGGCATAATGGGTGCTTTAGATCCTCATGTTCATAAACGCAATCAGCAAAGCTTGCCAGGACCTCTTGGTGATGGCACTCGAGCGACTAGTGACACTGGCCCACACATTCAGTCCAGTGATGAGTTGCCAATGGATCTTTGGCCATCATTTGCGACATCAGAAGATTATTTCTCTACCGTAAGTTTTAAATAGCAAAAGTGAAAAATACATAAAGCGTCATTCATTCCTTTTTTCCAATTCTCATTTATTACTTTCAGGTTGCTATCAATTCCCTCGTTCGGATACTTAGGGATCCATCACTTTCTAGCTATCATCAAAAAGTTGTTGGGTCGCTTATGTTTATTTTCAAGGTTTGTTGATTTGCAAAATGCTATAGATTAGTTGTAAATTCATTGTTTGTTGCATTGCTATATTAGCTCTAAACTCATACTTCTGCTGCATTGACATTTAATATCTTTTTTTATTTGTTTGTGCAAGGTCAGTCAATGGGTCTTGGCTGCGTGCCGTACTTGCCAAAGGTTGGTTCATTTATCATATAGTTTGGACATCCAATCTATTCTTTGTTTATCCTGTGTGTGAGTTAAAATTATCATAGCTTTATATCAACACAATTGATCTATAACCATTTGTGACCAATAGGACATTTATTTTGTCTCCAAATTTTTTTTGAAATAATTGTGAAAGTTACCATTTTCACAACATTCAATAATAAGATGGTATGTTTTCTTTTGGCAGTTCAATGAAGTGCAATTGTCTTTTTTCCATGTAGTTATCATCATAGCTCTGGGAGCATTAGTGGTTACAAGCTAACAAGCAATTGGACATTAACTGATATAGAACTGATAAATTATAAAGTAAAGAACTAACCGACTAAGTTAAGATTTCAATCAAAGCGCACTTAAATTTTATTTTTTGTTTTTTTTTCGATGGATGCTACTGAGACTTATGATGGTTAGATGATTGTGTTGGAGATTGAACATGAATGACAAGACTTGGACTACACTAATCATGATTTATGCAGTTAATTTGGTGTGCGTATCTTGCTTTAAAGTTGTGAAATGCTCTTGGTCCAAAATTCCGATATGCGATGCAAGCATATCACGTACGCAGTGTGTTTGTTGATAAAAAAATATTAAAAATTATATATGCATAAAAACATCAAGTTTCACAAGAATTTATTAAACACCAAAAAATATACAATGACAAGCTTGGAACAACACAAATTCTATATATTCAGTGATTTCTTAAATAATATATCTTCTTTTAATCTCTAGGTTTTACCTGACTTCTTTCACACAATCCGTACATGTGAAGATAGTTTGAAGGAGTACATAACTTGGAAGCTTGGAACTCTTGTTTCGATTGTGCGACAGGTAGATTAATGCTTCATGATGCATAAATAGAAAGTTAATTTTTTTAGGTGTCTGGAAATCCTTCACCGTTTTGGGTTGCTTGTGTAGCACATTCGCAAATATCTACCAGAACTGCTCTCTTTAATATCAGAATTATGGTCATCATTCAGCTTGCCCCCAGCTAACCGCCCTGTTCATGGACCACCGGTGAGTTGTGCTTATATGTTTAGTATTAATATCTCTGCATGATGCATTTACGTCAACGGAAATAATTTAATTGCTTGTGTATATACTCTTATGACTTCCTCATTAGATCCTGCACTTAGTTGAGCAACTTTGTCTGGCCCTAAATGATGAATTTAGGAGATATCTTCCTATCATTCTCCCATGCTGCATTCAAGTTCTGAGTGATGCTGAAAGGTGTAATGATTACACATATGTTCGGGATATTCTTCGCACCTTGGAAGTATTTGGTGGTTAGTGTTGTAGAAATAACAGAATTTGTGTTGTAAAAATAAAGGTCTAACTTGTCCAAAATCCATAATGTAACTTTGCTGTGTAGGAACACTGGATGAACATATGCATCTGCTTCTTCCTGCGCTCATACGATTGTTTAAAGTGGATGCTTCTGTTGACATAAGGCGTGCTGCTATAAAGACTTTATTAAGATTGATCCCTCGTGTTCAGGTTAATCGACTCATTGGCCTTAAAAAACTTATTGTGATAACGTGGTATATTTTATTTAAATTAATTATATCTTAAAAGCGTTGTTTTTCTTGGATGACACTATTAAAGGGCCGGAAAACCTGTCGCTGTTAAAAGCGCCGGAAAACCACAAACTGCCACATTACCCCAATATCACCATCGCATGAGCAGCGTCTACCACTTTTTCTTTCACCAGCATTAGTTTTTCAATTGAGAAATCAATACCATCCGAATCAATTTTCTTCATGTAATCTTCATTTCATATCAAGATTTGCATAGAAACTGAATTCTTTCAATCATTACAAGATTTACTTCAGAAATCATCTATTCATCGGCCGATTATCGATCGTCTTATTGCCAGTGTTGCTGTTTTGATCACTGTCAACATGGGTTTGAGTCTGATTGTCGGCATTTACAGTGGCACGTAGGACAAAACCCATGGTTTCTGTTGGCGTGTTCACGATAATCGTGGTGGTGGTTTATTGATGGTGCACTGTGTTCCTATCGTTTCTGATTTTTTATTAATCTCAAGCGTTACAGAAAGTTCAAGATTGAAAATATATTTCAAAACTCATACAAAACAAATCAATTTAATATGGCCCAAATATATGAATAGTCTTTAAAAGCGAGTTATTGATTAACTGATATGACTTATATCTTGTTCACCAGGTTACCGGTCACATATCAACACTTGTGCATCACCTTAAGCTTGTATTGGATGGGTATGTTACTGCTCCTATGGCATGTGACTGTTATTTTTTCTTTGCGCAAGTATTTAATAGTTAAAGTACTTTGATAGATATAGTTTTTTTTCCTTTATTTCTTTCTTTTTTTTTTCTGTGAGATTTATTTGTCTAATGTTCAGTTGAGCTGTTTTTTTTTTTTTTTTTTGCTTAATTACATTATCTTTCTGTATGCAGAAAAAATGATGAGCTTAGGAAGGATGCTGTTGATGCACTTTGTTGTTTGGCACACGCTCTTGGTGAGGACTTCACTATCTTCATCCCATCAATTTACAAACTCCTTCTGAAACATCGTTTGCAGGTCTCCCTTCTAATTTTCTGTTTATTCATATTTTCTTATGAAAATCATGTTCAGATTTGTAGCAATTGAAATGTTTAACATACATTTTGCCCTCAGCACAAGGAGTTTGAAGAAATTAAGGGGAGGTTGCAAAGGCATGGACCTTTAGTTGTAGGCAGTGTGGCAGTGCAAAGGTCAATCCGGCAGCCTCCTGTTGAGGTTATTAGTGATCCTTTGAGTGATATAGAGAATGATCCTTATGAAGACGTGCACAAGCAACTCAAAGCTCATCAGGTTTTTCAGCAAATCTTTGTTCTTTAATCTCTTATTAAATGGGACATTTAAATCAGCTTTTTTCTTTATTCCTTGAAACCATGCCTGGTGTTAGCTTGGTTTTAAGAAACGCGAGGCTTACAAATGCGATACGGGTTCGATTCAAGGTGCTAGGCGCAAAGTGCACAACTTTTCGTACATGAGGAACAATATATTTTATAATTTTTTTTATATTTCTCGTAGATTTCTTGCTTCACCTACCAAAAATTTAGTTATAATTAAGGTTTATATTGTTGGTAATTGGATCAAAGCACACAACAGAATATAATGAACTAGTGCTGAATATACCACACTTAAAATTCACATTACTATTAATCTCAAAACACCACACTTAAAACGTTAATACATAACCGCTATTTATACTAAACAATACTTGCAAACTAAGCTATCATTAATTAGGAAACTAAATAAACAAATAAAACTCAATAACTATAGAAATCTCTAGCAAATCTTGAATCAAATATCTAGCCACAATGTATGAGTAGACTTGGTTATATTTTGACTTTTCTACGATAATTTTAATTTATTCCTCAACTTTAATTAAACTATGAAATATCAAGATTAACACAATGTATGAGTAGGCTTGGTTATTTTTCAAACTAACTGAAGTCATTAGCTTGTAATTTGTCATTTTCCTTTACTACCTTTATTACTAACCATTCGGTCCACAGGTTAACGACGGCCGATTACGCGCTGCTGGAGAAGCTTCTCAGCGTAGCACAAAAGAAGATTGGGCAGAATGGATGAGGCATTTCAGCATTGAATTGCTAAAGGAATCACCTTCTCCAGCTCTACGAACTTGTGCCAGGCTTGCACAGCTACAGGTACTGCTAAATCTACTTTTGTGTAAATAGCTGTCTTTGAGTTTTGAATTTAACCAATGAAATATCTTCAGCCCTTTGTTGGAAGAGAGCTGTTTGCGGCAGGATTTGTTAGCTGCTGGTCACAACTCCATGAGTCTAGTCAAAAAGCCCTTGTTCGTAGTTTGGAGATGGCATTTTCGTCTCCTAACATACCCCCTGAAATTCTTGCAACGTTATTAAACTTGGTATGACTTTCCTATCCTGTGTTGATATGTTTTTCAAAATGGAATCTACTTAATGGTGCTTCTAGTCTGAAGTTGTTGGATCTAGATCTTACACTTGCACTAAATGTATTTTTTTGTCATGTTATACCAAGAAATTGTTGTGTGTGTGTGTGTATTTGAATAGAAATTCAAAAGCTATGATAAATACACCATAATCTATCACCCCAAGACTCGAAAGTCGAACCTATGACCTCCCCTTCTAAGTGGCAAAGTCTCTACCAAGTGGGCTAGTTCCGTATTGGCAATTGGTGTATATAACTTTAAGTTGTAACTTTATATGAAGAATGATGACCAATAATAAAAAGATGTTGTTTTTGAAGTGTTTCTTGTAGTGTGCTTCTATTGATTCTTAATATTAAATGGTAATACTTATTATACAGGCAGAGTTCATGGAGCATGATGAGAAACCCCTTCCTATTGATATTCGTCTCCTTGGTGCTCTTGCTGAAAAGGTGTTGTGATGGTTTACAAAGTTGCATATAATAAACTTCTGATGCATAAGCTTAAATTTCATTTTTCATGGCATTGTTTGTTTGAGGCAGTGTCGAGCATTTGCAAAGGCTTTGCATTACAAAGAAATGGAATTTGAAGGTGCCCTTTCCAAGAAGATGGATGCAAATCCTGTTGCAGTAGTTGAAGCACTCATTCATATAAACAATCAGTTGCATCAGCATGAGGTGCAGGGATATAATATCCTATAATTCTACTTCACTTGTCTTTTGTATGAATATGCGATGTAGTTGTCAATGTTCTGGAGTATTGACATATAAATATTTAATTTTTTAGGCTGCAGTTGGAATATTGACCTACGCTCAACAACGTTTGGATGTGCAACTGAAAGAATCATGGTATTTTATTTGGATCCTGAAATCATTTTCAATATGTATTCCTCTTATTACTAATATCTTGGTTTTGATTCAGTTTGTTATAAGTACTGCTAGTAAGTAATTCTGGTTCTTGCAAATACAAGGTATGAAAAGTTGCAGCGGTGGGATGATGCCCTCAAGGCATATACTGCAAAATCTGCTCAGGCATCAAGTCAACATCTCATTTTGGATGCCACACTAGGTATGTTTACAAGTTTCAGTATCAGCTGCAGTTGCTTGTCAAGTATATTACTGTTATAGAATAAGGAACATAATACATATATCACCATTATCCTTCCTCTGCAAAACACTGGGTTTTCTTTTTTTGATGTGAAACATATATAAGTCCTCATTTTATTGGGGGTCACTAATATGCAAAACTCAACCACTACTTGGTAATTGTCTTTTATAAGAAGGCTCTTAGGGTAATCGTGCGCAAGGCTTCTATGTGTATATGCTTAACTGTCTTGTATGAAGTTATGCATATGTTGTAATGCTTGTTTTTCTTGATAAACAATGCGTTTACATGTGATTAGGACGGATGAGGAGTCTTGCTGCCCTGGCTCGGTGGGAAGAGCTTAACAACATGTGTAGGGAATATTGGACGTCTGCTGAGCCTGCAGCTCGCTTAGAAATGGCACCGATGGTCTGTTGATAACTTATATGACTCTAAACCGTATGTGGTTGTATTTGCATTAGTCTTACCATTCTTCTATATACATCAGGCTGCTAATGCTGCTTGGAACATGGGTGAGTGGGATCAGATGGCAGAATATGTATCTAAACTGGATGATGGTGAAGAAACGAAACTTAGAGTGTTAGGGAATACTGCCGCTACAGGTGATGGCGGCAGCAATGGCATGTTCTTTAGGGCTGTTTTATTAGTTCATAGTAAAAAGGTACTCTTTGGACTACGGAATTATTTAATTTCATGTTTGCTTGGATGCCAATTTTTTTCTTATTTTTATAGTATGATGAAGCACGCGAATATGTTGAAAGAGCAAGAAAATGCTTGGCAACTGAGCTTGCTGCATTGGTTAGTGTTTCTTATATAAGTATGGGTTCTTTTTCCAACATGAACAGCACCATGAATATTTAAATTTTATTGAGCTTACACAGTTTTTTCTGATCTCAAAAAAAACAAAGGCTTTGCAATAAATTTTCCTACATGGACATGGTCCTGAAAATTTTGATTTATGGAACTTGCATATTTGTATGTGATAGTAAATCTACAAAGACATGCCATATTTCTTATCATATATTAGGCAGTGTAGAGGGGCATTTGGGTTCCTGCCTGATTGCTTTTGTATGTGTAGGTTCTTGAAAGCTACGAACGAGCTTACAGCAATATGGTTCGAGTTCAACAGTTGTCAGAGTTAGAGGAGGTATTTTCTTCTGGGTTTTCTGTAATTCTGTTCTGTTGTTTCAAGTTTTTCTGTTTTGGAGTATGTTCTTATTATCATTATTTTCTTGTGATAGGTCATCGATTACTGTGCTCTTCCAGTTGGAAATTCTGTTGCTGAGGGGCGAAGAGCACTCATCCGTAACATGTGGAATGAGCGTATCAAAGGCACAAAACGAAACGTTGAGGTATGTAGTCTAGGTGTGGGGATATGCATCTTCCTAAACTAATAAAAAAGTATCTTTAGGGGACACCTGGCAATTTTTTAGTACCCAAATTTCTCATTTTCCCGCTTATTATTTGACCCAAAAACTAATTTTTGTATGGATCTTTCGATACACGAATAGACACCTCTTTTGTTCCTTGTTTTATGTTTTCAATAGACCAAACACAAACCTAATTCTAGTATTTAGTGGTTCTTCACTTACGATTTTTCTTTCTAAAAGATTTCCTCATCAGCAAATGTATATACATTTAAGAATTTCATGTTTTCTATTTATTCAACATACATGAGTTTCTAAGCTAGATATTTAATATGTTTGTATCAGGTTTAACCACATATCTGTAAATTAGATAATCTGCAGTTTTGTTGAAAATTATTATAATTTTGATTTATAGGTTTGGCAAGCTCTTTTAGTAGTCAGGTCACTTGTATTACCTCCTACAGAAGATAGTGAAACCTGGTTGAAATTTGCTTCGCTTTGCCGGAAAGTGGTAGGATTAGTCAAGCCAAATCCACTTTAATTAAACTTTTGCAGGTTTGTATTTCTTTTTTGTTTATTTACATTAATTTAGATGTCTAGCACTTAAGCTTGGCATTTTTCTCCTCGTAAAATTTATGATTTATCTATTGCTATTTTTACATAGTTTGACCCAGAAACAACTCCTGAACATGTACGATATCATGGTCCACCACAAGTAATGCTTGCATACTTGAAATACCAATGGTCACTTGGGGAGGACCAGAAGCGCAAGGAAGCTTTTGCTAGGCTGCAGGTGAGGAATCATTTCATTTATTTTTATATTTGTAACTGATGAAAACCACTTTTTAAATATTCATTGGATTTAACTTATTTATTTATTTTAATCTCTTTTAGGATCTTGCTATAGAGCTTTCCAGTGCGTCTGCCCTTCCAGCATCTACACCGACTGGTTTGGTGGGTGTTCCAAATGTATCACTCATGGCACGTGTATATCTGAAACTTGGAATATGGCAATGGGCTCTTTCCCCTTGTCTTGATGATGATTCTATACAAGGTAGCTCGCCATAAACGTTGAGATTTTTACATGAGATCCACTTGTTTATTAATTATTGTGTATCCTGTAGAAATTCTTAGCTCATTCAGGCAAGCGACTCATTGTGCCACGAAACGGGCAAAAGCGTGGCATACATGGGCTCTCTTCAATACAGCGGTCATGTCTCATTACACACTCAGAGGTCTTCCTAACTTTGCTGCTCAGTTTGTAGTAGCAGCAGTCACTGGATATTTTCATTCTATTGCTTGTGCAGCACATTCTAAGGGCGTAGACGATAGCTTGCAGGTGAGCTACGACCATGTTTTTTCTCTATGTTTTTTAAAATTATTTCTGTTATTTATAAAGTAATATGTTAATAAAGCACATCATGAGGTAAGAATCTTGATGTTTTTTTTCCTGATTTCATATGTTTTATCATGCTTTTGAGATATATTTCTGATTTACAGGATATTCTTCGACTTTTGACTTTGTGGTTCAACCATGGAGCTACTGCTGAGGTTCAAACAGCATTGCAGAGAGGATTTTTACACGTTAATATCAACACATGGTTGGTTGTTTTACCTCAGATTATTGCCAGAATACATTCAAATAATCATGCAGTGAGAGAATTGATACAATCTCTTCTGGTTCGAATAGGACAATGCCACCCACAGGTCTGGTGATTTATTTATTTTTTTATTTTATTAATATTATTATTATTATTTTTGAAAGCATGTTTCAGACCATATAGGCTTACCTATTTAAACTTTGTTTCAGGCTCTTATGTACCCTCTTCTTGTGGCATGTAAGTCAATTAGCAATTTGCGTAAAGCTGCAGCTCAAGAAGTTGTTGACAAAGTTCGACAGCACAGCGGTTTGTTAGTGGATCAGGTGAAGTTATAACAATGGCTGTTGCTATACTTTGATCATGGATTTCTGGTTTTAAGCTGATAGCTAGATTTCTTTATTTGAAGGCACAACTTGTATCAGAGGAGTTGATTAGGGTTGCAATTCTTTGGCATGAATGTGGCATGAAGCACTAGAAGAAGCTAGTCGCTTGTATTTTGGTGAACATAACATTGAGGGAATGTTAAAAGTTTTAGAGCCACTACATGAGATGCTTGAAGAAGGTGCAATGAGGAACAACACAACCATAAAAGAGAAGGCTTTTATTCAGGCATGTCCCTAGATTGGATATTGTTTATTTTTAATTTTTAATATTGTATAAGACAGTAATTAACTATGTTGTCAAAGGTGATAACACTCAAGGTGCAAAGGCCTTGCCCGGGGTCTAGGTGCAAGGTACATAAAAAGTGGGGGCCCGATGAAAATAAGCGCACATAGGTGAAATTTTTTTTATTACGCATTTAAAATTAGTCCTATTTCAGAAAGATAAAAAAACTATTATAATTAGAAGATAAGATAGTTAGGTAGTACCAAAATTTCAAAACAAACACCAAATGTTCAAAACCAATAACAAATAGTACAAAACAATAAGTACATTAATATGAAGATCATGAAGTACATTGTCACTGTTACAGTCCTTTGTGATCATGTAGAAGCTTAAAATAAACAATTGCATGAAAAAAGTAAATAAAAACTAACATCTTTGTTGTTCGTTCGTTGTTTGCAATCTCTTGAACAAAAATTGTGTGATGTGTAGAAGAGAAAACAATGGTAATATATATCTAAATATTACGTTATTTTTAATTGCCTAATTTCTTTAGGTTTAGGAGTTATAGCTGATCTCAAGCTATTAAATAAAATCAAAACATAGAAAAAAAAAAGAATCAAAGAAAAGATGAGATCGCCTTATTTTGAAAATGCCTTTGACTTTGTGAACTTGTGCCTTGATTAAAGCCCACTTTTCTTCCACTTTTGCAAAAAACAACCCAACGTTGGGCCTAAACCATCGAGATGTGTTAAAATCTGAGCTTGGCTTTTATTTCGGGCCCTAAGCGCACGCCTCAGGGCTTTTGACAACACAGGTAATTATATCATTATATTTTTGTATTGTTCATACTATACTTATTGGCGTATATGTATTAAATCAGACATATCGACACGAATTATTAGAGGCCTATGATTGTTGTATGGTGTATAAAAAATCAGAAAAGATGCCGAGCTTACTCGGGTATGTTATATATGTATATTAGTTTCCTTGGTGCATTAATTTGACTTGCAAATAATTATTGCATTATGGTTATGTATCAAATGATTTTTTATTTAAGGCCTGGGATCTCTACTATCATGTCTTTAGACGGATAGATAAGCAGCTTCAGTCTCTTACTACACTTGATTTGCAGGTAACTTTTTTCTTGCATTGACATAACTTTTAGGCCATCATAAAAAAATTGTGTACATTTCTCAAGTTTGAGAATAATTCTCTTAGGACTGGTTCATATTTTGAAATCTGAACTCATTTGTTCTTTCTCCTAATTCTAGTTTGCTCTCTGGTTGTTTTTCTTGTGCAAAATAGTCGGTTTCTCCTGAATTAGTAGAGTGTCGTGATCTAGAGCTTGCTGTTCCTGGGACCTACCGTGCAGGTATAGTATTCTCATATAGTAATTTATGAATAGTCCTTGAATTCAGAAGCTTAATTAATAATATCAAGGTGGCAAAGATGTGTTGGTTGATCAAACATGGTAACCGGATCGGATGACATGTCATTTTTGGTATGGATCAAAAGGGGCTTTGTTGGGTTGCTACACAAACATTTTTTGTATATTTTTTTAATGTCAATGTGTTTAGTATTGATAATGAAAAATACTAGTATTGCAATTATTAACAAATTTTCCAATAAAAACAACTTAGATGGGTGCAAAAATAAACATTGGCAATTTTGACCTGTTTATTTTATCTGACATGTTGGCTCATTTAATTAATATTGTCCCTGAAAGAATACGTATCAATATTTTCTGAATGAATCCTTCTCATTGATTTCCCTCCATATATATAGTTACAAAGTTTTCTATTCTATATTACACCCCCGTAGTCGAAGCGGGAGGCGACTGGAGCAGAAGTCTTCAAATAGAACCCGTGGGAGGCCTTTAGTGAAAATGTCTGCGATCTGATATCGGGAAGGGACATGTTGGACCCGAACCATGCCACGCTACACCTGTACGCGAACGAAATGGACGTCTATTTCGATGTGCTTAGTGCGTTGATGTTGAACAGGTTCCCAA
>SZYD01000808.1:0-62656 GCA_009363875.1 Mikania micrantha | reverse complement strand
TTAAGATGACTAGGCCAACAACAATCGGACAAGTGGGGAATGTTGGGGTGAACCCAAAAAAGTTTATGTATGCATAGCCATACATACACACACAAAAGAGAGAGAGAATTCAAAAGAAAACTCGTTAATTTAAAGAAAATACAACCAATCAAAAAACTTTTGTAAAATTTCAACAAATAACAAATAAACATTTCAAACCCACAATGGCAAATCCAATGAAGAGATGCATTACTTTCACCGCAATCATAAGTTTAAATGAAATGAAACAGAGAAAATAGGGAAAATAAAATGTGAGGCAATTTCTCTATGTTTAAAAGTTTAAAATGATATATGATTATTCTTATTGAAACAGGCAATTTAAAGCAGTATGAAAAACCAATGGCATTTTTATTTGTAGGTGAATGCCAAGGTAGTTTCTTTAATGTTTATAGTAGTCCATAAGCAAAGTAGTAATATTTAAAAGAGTAACTTTTTTTTTAAGGGACCCAGTGATAAGGTAATTAAAGTTAGAAGACTGAAGTAACAACATTATTGTTGATGGTCATGGGGCAGAGTGGTGGGGACCTTCAAGACATTTATGCCATTATTATTACAGTAACCACCTTCCATAACTTCATATTCTCTTACAAAATAAATAAACAGCAAAAAAAAAACCCTTTTCATTTACATTCCCAAAACAATTTATAAAACCTAAAATTTGAAGTAAAAACTGCAAGAACAACATACACATGCATGTGTAGAAGTAGCTTCCATATCATCATTTGTGCTACAATTAAAACAATT
The DNA here is from genome assembly GCA_009363875.1 of Mikania micrantha. Taxonomy (NCBI): domain Eukaryota; kingdom Viridiplantae; phylum Streptophyta; class Magnoliopsida; order Asterales; family Asteraceae; genus Mikania; species Mikania micrantha. The sequence goes on along the minus strand of SZYD01000808.1, from coordinate 61,873 downwards.
TATACAAGTGTTTTTGTAATTTTGTGATCCTCAACCTAAATTAGTTCCTCTACATACATATATACATGATTAATATATTAAGAAGAAAATTATCAAGACGGTCATTGTGGTTTGCTAGTATTTCACTTTTTAGTCCATAGGTTTCATAAATAATCCATATGATCCTACACTTTTAAACATTTGTAACACACCATAGTCCTTATATGAGAGTATTGGTCAATTATTTTTAGAGTAATTTGGTAACATAGGGACTATATGTGTTACAAATGTCTAAATTTTGGGACCATATGGATAATTTATGAAACCTAGACACAGGGACCATATCGGTAATTTACTCTATTAATAACAATAAATAATGATAATAACATACAGAGAGTAAATTGCTTGACTTGCAACCTGAAACAAAATTTTTTTGACTTTAAAACAAGCTAATTAGCTTTTTACATCAAGATCTATCCAAATTCGTTTGTGATAAGGAGGAATATTAAATAAAAAAAAACAACTTGATTATACCATAATTTATAGATCTTACTGAATATAAAAATATAATGGGTAGCTGCCCTGGTTGCCCTGAAAATATTTAATTACAGAACAATTAATGGTTTTCAGTGTCATATGCAAGTTACTGTAACAACATGGTTTTGAATGTGAAACATGAAGAAGAAACAAACCAAAATAAAGAACCTGTAAAGGCATATCCACCCTAAGATTAATAATCTTTAAATGGAGCCTGGCCTATGATAAATTATTGGCCATTAATTTTGCATCTGGAAAATCTAATGGCCAAATCTAATAAACTGTTACTCCATTCATCCTGAAAAAGGTAAAAAGTTAACTTACAGAATACTAGGTAAAAGAAACATGTTTTTCCACCTTTTAAAAGCTGTTTAGTATAAACTTTGTGTGGGAATGAAGGGATTTGGAGAGATCATGAGAAGAGGAATGTAGGACCACATTTAAGAATGACGTTGTCTTGGTTACAAAAGGTGTGCCTTAGTCACAAGTAGGGTGTAAACAAGCTAAGCCGAGCTCAAGCTCATTATGGCTCAAGCTCAGCTCGTTTAACTTTGAGCTCAAGGTCGGCTTGTTTCAAGCTCTATTTTAATGCCTGAGCTCAACTCATAACTAGTTTTTCAAGCTCGAGCTTGGCTTTTTTTTACTTGCTATTAACTTATTTACATATATTGATAAATATTTTTATATCCTGATGATTATAAAACTTATATCTGCCATAATATATATATTATTTAGTTATTTTTATCAATATAATTAAAATTATTATATAAGTGTATTTAGTTTCGCAAGCCTACTCAAGCTCATAAATTAAGCTCGATCTCGTTTATTATTTGAGCCTCTACAAAAAGCTCGAGCTTGGGCTCAAGCTTGATTAAACTTAGCTCAATATGAACTTTTAGCAAGCCAATCCTTGGGTAACTTGTGAGCCGACTTGGCTCATTTCCTCCTCCAGTCACAAGACTCTCGAGAAAAAACACATCAGGGGCATGAGGCGAAGTCTCATGTACTTCTAGGTCAAAGCTAATCAAAATTAGCATCTATATTTAGCTTAATGTAAAACAAACCAAAGGGAAGGAAAATCATGAAATGTTAACTAGATAAAAAGGTTGATATGTTAAACATATAAAAGAGATGCTGCTTTGTTTTTAATTAAGGATTACCTGTGACACATTGAGCAGCGCCTTTCGAACATGAAGCGTGAAACTCGGCTTTTAGGACCTAAACGTCTCAAAATGCCTTGCGTTTTTTAAACAAGATATGACAGGCAAAGGATCAATCAAGAATATAATGAAATTAATTAATTATTAATTAATTACTAAATACACGTACTAATATACTATATAGGCAAGTTATTGAACCATGAAAGTGGTATTAGTTGAATGTTCAACCGTCTTATTGTTCATAGCATGGACTTCTGATATTACTATCAACGCCGCTACTAACACATATAACACAGATATATGATTTATTTCAGAAAAATAGTCAAAAAAAATATTTAAAAATGATTTACAAGGGTAGAAAAGCATCTAGAGAAACAATAATCTCAGCCACTTGTTCAGAGTAGTTGACTTTTCTAATTGTGAATGATGCTAGGTTTTGTCCACACCAGTGAAACATCAATGGACACATCAACTATGCAGGCTTTCTATGGTGCTCTGTAGGCCTTTACTCAAAAATCATATACATTTTTCAAAGAGGTGATAAAAATAAATATAAAGATGCATATAGAAACAATCAATTGGGTGGGACACCAAAATGTGGTTTGGTTCTGGTGTCTAGTGTAAAATGAAGAAGACTTTGTTTTGTAATGGTTTTTTATGACCACCCATCACACCCTACTGAGGTACAATTGTCTTTGCTTTATTGTACATGAATATTATTCCACCCAGGTTCTGTTACCCAACTATTACAGCAAAAGTACTCCACGTCTCCACCCTTTTGGCCTTCCGTTAAAAAAACGTATAATACAACTAAGAAGTTTTTTAGTTGTAGACACTTCATAGATAATTAATTCTTGCAAAAGATTATCAAATAAAAAATTGTAGACTAAATGTTCTATTCATGGTCTGAATGTCTGATTCTGCCAGCTTTGATAAGAATACTGGGCTGAAATGCTGAATCGCTAACTTCGGAGCAACAAACCAAAGCAGCTAAGTTGAGTGTGCCCGCCAAACAGGCTGATAAGTTCAGGTTCAGCGGTTTGATGGTTTGAATCAAAATTTATTTTTTTCAAAATCACTGGTTTGTGTAAAAAATTTCAAAATGATAAACCCACCAAACCAAACTGCTAAACCCGCCAAACCGCGAAAATGAACCGTTTGGATCTCCAAACAGCCAGCTTGCTTCGGTTTCATGGTTTGAACTTTGAACCAAATTTTTTTTTCAAAAATCAATAGCTTGCATAAAAAATTTAAAAATTATAAAGATGTTCATTATTTATATAATATATATATATATATAATATATATATATATATATATATATAGGGGATGGTCCATTGTTAACCCTCCTTATAGCGTTAACCCGTTAACCTTGGCAAAAAATGCCCGAATCTTTGAAATTTTTTTCCATGGCCTTTATTATACATAAATAGAGGGGTTTCTTTTTTGTGTTTTTGTTAATTCATCACCGTTTAGAATTTAAATCAAGTGTAAGTAAGTGTAAGTTTGCGTTACACTGCTTACATCAGATAGTGTAACTCAAACTTTACAACTGTTTTAAATTCTAAACGGTGATGAATTAGCAAAAACACAAAAAAGAAACCCCCTCCCCCCCTATTTATGTATAATAAAGGCCATGAAAAAAAAAATTCAAAGATTCGGGCATTTTTGCCAAGGTTAACGGGTTAACGCTATAAAGGAGGGTTAACATTTGATCCTCTCCCTATATATCTATACTACTATATAATACATATAGGAATGACACAATGGTCTTTTACCAAAAAACTCTTAAAATTAAGAGTTTTACAACTCTTAGAACACAAAGTACAACAAACAAAGCTTTAGCATTTAAGAGCCATAAACTAAATGGTTTTCTTTTACTTTTTAGTTTGTCCCACGTTGATACATGTAAAAAAAATAAAGTGTCATATAATACCTATAAAAGAAAACCCTTAAAATCAAATAAATCACTTCTTCACACTTTGTTATATCATATTTGGCATTTTAAATTATGAATTTTATCATAATAAATTTTTATTTAAAAGAGTTGATTTGACAAAAATTAGGTGGTTTAGGCTTTTTACGAGCCAAAATCATTAGCCTAACTGTTTTGTTTTCCGCTGCATCGCGCGGGCATCTTCTAGTATATATATAGATATATATATATTAAAGTTCATGAAAACGAATAGTAAAAATATATATATTATATTGAATAGTAAATATATAATATAGTAATAGTGATGCATAGTAAAATGAATAGTAATGCATATGTGTCTGATCCATGTGGTGACATTTTGATAATTTAGACTTGGATAACCAGAAGTTTTTTTAACTTTAAAAAGTAGTAAATAGAGATGAGAGTATTCAATTGAGATAATCGCTAAAAAATTTGGGTTTTTGTTATAATTCAAACGATTGGTTGCCAGGGAGAAGGATTTTGTAAGTATTTTTTTTTCTATTATTTTCATAACATATTTGTGACGATTTTATATGATTTTATGTTTTTATGAAAAATGTGTATAGAGTCGGTGATTAGAGATTTGATTTTGCTATGTAATTTATGCTTCTACAAATGATATATAATAAACTAGCCTAGAATCACGTGTATTACACGAGTCAAATAATAAAAAAATTAATTCATTAATAATAAATATTTAATAATTATAAAATTGTATTTATGATAATAAGATGTTCTCAGGAGTGTACAGTGATAACCCGCCGCAACGCGCTGGAGGAAAAACCTAGTTATGATAATTATGCATAACTAAATGCTGCATATATTATTAAAAATACAAAAAACAAAACGCCCTTCCACAACTGAGAACCTTGTCAAGATCTTTTTTATATTTTCCGATAGTAATTCTAAAGGAAGATTTTTTTTCACAGTGGAATCAAGTTAAATGGCATGTTCCAAGTTGTAAACAAAACCCTTAAACCCACCAAACCACGGAAACAAACCGTTTGGATCTGAGACCGCCAAACCAGCAAATTTGCTTCGGTTTGGCGGCTGTTGCTGGCATAGTTTAAAAAAGGCGTCGTGAGGCGCGCCTCGAGGCGTACGCCTCGGCTAAGGAGGCCAAAAAACGTCTTTGAGGCGTAGCCTCAGGTGGGTGATTTGGAACTTAAGCCTCGGTTGTGTCGAGCGCGTGTAGAGGCGGTGAGGCTTAAGCCTCACCACAAACTTTTTTTTTGACCTGTTAATTTGACCTTTTGGTATTTTTTGACCTTTTAAGTAAATTTATAATCTGAAAACCCTATTTTGCTCTCAATTGCTCACGTAATTCACTTCCAATCTCACAAAAACGGCAGTAGGCGCTCGGTGGTCTTCGGCGGTCTTTGGTGGTTCTTCGGCGGAAGATGAATTTTTTAACATTTGAAGTTCAAAACATTATTAACTTTGCTTGTTGGAGTATTTTGATGTTTAAATTGTGACACTTTTATTGTTTGTTTATGTTAAATTGCAACTTTTATTAAATATATTTGTAATTTTAATTATATTTCAATATAGTTTTGAGGCTTACCCCTCGGTCCGCCTCGAGGCTTACGCCTCGTGAGGCTAACAGAAAACGCCTCAAGGCTCGTTTCCGCTTTTTTAAACCTTGGTTGCTGGCTTGCTGCTTTTTCTTTTTAAAAGGAAACTCCAAATAGGCAGGTGACCATAATCAAATACCATATTAACAGCAGATTTTAGGCCAAATTATTTGGTGTTATATTTATTTTTAATTAAACAAATAGTGGCATACCATCCCTAGCAGAATAGCATACAAAATACCAGATTTCTACAAAGGCATTCATGAAGAGATACAAACTATAGCATCAAACAAAAAGAGCCCACAAGTTGTTTTCTCAACAGCTAGCAAATGAACTTTTAATGCCACGTTTTTCCGATTAAGAGGTCACCAGAAAAGACGAATCAATTAGTGCCAACACCAGGACAACCCCCCACCCCACCCTACTATTAACAACTTGTCATTGGTATAAAAGTCCATTGCTTTCATTCTGGCACTTACAGTGATTATCTCATTGAGTCATGTCACTAGCCATTAGGGGTTGAGGACTGATATTAATACTTGAACACCAGCTGAACATGTTTCATCGTTTTGCATGATATGAACTTATAATGATGCAGACTTTAGCTGTACCCATCGCCAGCCCCCTAACGTAGATGAAAAGCGATTGCATATAGTCCCTACATTTTTAAAGATTTGATATTTGATGAGAGTATGTGTGATTTATGATCCGAAAGATTTCTAGGCTAAAGCAAAAAAGGCATATCCACATGATGTTCCATCTCCATCCTGAACTGCCAGATATGTAATAAATTGTCACTTGACATTCTTGAGTGATTTCAGTTCTATGTACATATGTATCTCATTTTTGATTTGTTGAAGTGTATACTATTGAAAAAAATTCCTAATGAAAATTGGCGTTTCTCATAAATTAATTGACAATGGCAAATTACTAAGCAAACAAGAATTGTGAATTGAAATGTAATTATGAGTTTAAACATCAGAATATATAATATTTGAGGAAAAAAAAATTTAGGCTCCAAATAAGAGTGGCTCCCCCCCGTGGTGGCTATACCATGAGCTGTAACGGTTGCATTCTTCTGATTCCAACACTTGGACTGATTGTGTTTACATGTGGATTTCATCTTGCTAAAGCCTAAATAAAACTCCTTATTGATTATAAAGAACAAGCAGAGAATCTAAATGACATGTATGGTTATCTTCACAGTTTGATAGACTTCTAAAAAATCTATAATGAAAAACAGTCATGCATCAATATGGTCATATAGATTAGAAATTGAAATAAAAGTTTAAATAATGAACTAAAAAATCAGATAGAAATTTACAATCACAAGTTACCTACCGAGGCTGTTCAAATTGTAAAAAAGAAAAGAAAAAAAGTTAGGTACTGAGGTAATCTTGGTAAAAACTTTAAGTGAAGCCCACAGTTCCTTTCCTCTAAGAATGGATTAATAGGAATAAAGGTATGCAGTTGGGAGAGTGATATGTGGGGGTAAGAGTGATATTTTGAAATTATTGTGCACTTAACTTTGTCTGCTTGTGGTCCTAATTCTTTAGGTTGCACAATTTTACATAAGTTTCATTTTATTGAATTAAAGAACCTTGGTCCATTCAGGTCGGCTAGCTGGTTGGTTGGCTAAAAAAGCATGTTTCATCACTGTTTCTCGTTTGTTGGCCATACTCATATTCCTTTGCTTTTATACAAGACATATGCTCCCCATTTTGCAAGTTTATGGTAAGTCTTGAAAGTGAAATACACCTTTTTTCTGCATTTGGAGCCAGATATTTTGAGAATCTTAAAGTGGAGTTTCAATTTTCAAAAGCTTTTTGAGTACAATGCAGTCCCATTTTTCTTGAGAAACTAAAGTTGATTTAACTGAAAGGAACTAAATTTTTACCTTTCTTGTCTTTTCAATTAAGCAAAGAAACATCAATATTGAATCATGAAATCGGCACATACCTTATCAGGGTATCTATATCTTGATGATGATAAGGTAGCGTTTATGTGGCAACCCAAATTAGATTTATAACAAATTATACTAGAAAAAAAATGGTTTCATGATTCTTGTATTCTAAATCTTAAATGATGGATTGAGAAATCTAGAGGGACCATAAAAATCTCATGTGCAGAAATGCAATAAATTAATATCAAATATTTCATTAGCAAAAACATGCTTCAAGCGCTTTTGGAGTTTAAGATTTTAGCTGCCCAGGCGGCAGGCCCCAGGTTGTATTCAATAATTCAATACCTAACACAATAATGACCAAAACGTATAATAAAAGATGAATGGTACTAACATGATCCTGGCAATGAAAGTGTATTTTCATGTTAGTAATTTAGTATTTCACTTCTCGATTCGTTTTTGTTTTGTATTCGTGTTATTTATGATTATGTTATGTTTATGGGCAAATGACAGCATTATGTTTTTAATTTGGACATATCTAGTTGACATCATTATAAGAAATATGCTATCAGCTCAAGTTGTTACTCAGGAATCAGGCCAAATAAGAATACGCTAATCATCTTACATCTGTGCCTCTTCTATTTCACATTGTACTGCTAATTTACAAGAACATTTATAATTCAATTAATATTCCATGAAACCAAGTTGGATTCTATAAAATTGGCTAAAGCAACTCAAGTCATGATAACATTAATACACCACACATGAAGACTGGCTTCTTACTTTCTTATAGCAAATTATCGGGTTTTTAGTCCTTTGAAATTGCTCAATGCAAATTAAATGAGGCACAATATAAAAATACCATTTTTTTAAGGTTTTAGATATGTTTTAGTCTGTGTTAGCAGTTGGGCTAATTTAGGTTGTTTTAGGTTGATTTTGGGCTTGTTGAGAGGTAATGTAAGTATTTCAGACTTGTACAACATTTTTTAGTTGAAAGTTGCATCTGAGCGCCTAAAAAGGGGACTTTTAAAAGGAGGTGAAAAGGTTGCACTAAGGGGTACGCCTTCGCTTTCACACTTTTGACAACAGCGTAAGTGCGTGTGTGTATCCGCACTAACTTCCCTCTAGAAAATTTGAACTTGATTAAAAACTAAAATATGCTAAGAGACAGAAAAGACACAAGATTCTGTCTATGTTTCACCATGATCTACTGCTAGAGAGTCCCATTGCTCTTTTCTTGTTTCTAAATTTAGTTTCATTCTCTTAGGAAACACCACAACCACCCACCATTTAGCTTCTAATTTTAAATCTTTTTGACTTTATCCAAAAATCTTCCAAAAGCAATCATAAACCGTAATGTTTTGCCACGTTAATCAAGCTATTTGTGTGCCTTCAAACGCCTATGGCCTTCTACCTGGTGGCACCCTCACAAAATAGTACGAGTTTAAATCCTTGCGAAAACAAAATTAGGTGAAATTTAGTAGGCAAAACTGTTAAAAAAATAAAATAAAATTGAATGACCTTAAATAAGACAAATCACTTGACCAATCAACTCAGTAATCAATGCCATCCTATCAAGACAACTACTCACTCATCACATCCCAATTTAAGTTTGACCCGAAACTTTAACGTCCTGAATGATACCCAAATAAAGAAACTGAGACATGATTCCATAAACAACTTGATGTTCATGAGAGTTTACCAAGTGTTTTCTTTTTCATGTCAAAGATTGTGTCTTCACTGGACAAAAGCACATAGTTGGATAATGAGATAAGAGTGTTAAATTCAGTATTCGATGAATCAGACAAGTTAAAATAGAATTCATAAACAGAACAATGAAAAAGACTTGTTCATGTCGTTTACGAAAGGTATAATCGCACAAAGATAAGTTTTGTCCGCAATTAACAGATTAAAACGAAACGACACACGAGGAAAGAAACTAATCAACAATTACAGATTAGCATATATGCACAAACGGAAACTTTTCGTTCAGTAATTTGATCAATGATCGGTAATCTAGGGTTTTTCATTCGGGATTTCACGTCTGAGATTGTAAACAACAGGTGTTAATGTTTACACGATGGGATGATGTGGATGGATAGAGAAAGATATGTATGTACCTGAGTGAAATGCAATTGGATGATGAGACAGGACGATGATCCGTGTGAGATGGACCCAAAAGGTCCCCCAAACAGCTAGCATGAAGCGTGCACAGGTTTAGCCGTTTAGGGTTTATCGTCATCAAAATTTGAAAGCTCCGTTTGATCTAAAGACTACAGTCGGTGTTTTTAAAATTGTGTTTGTTTTTTTTTGGGAACCAAATATTTATTACTTTTGTTTACATGTTAGACTACCACATCAGTGATCCAATCCAACCCAACCTTTTATTAAAAAAAATAATTTATCTCTCTTCTACATCAACTTAATTTTTCACACACATTAACAACCCAACCCAACCCAACTCAAGTTTTATTAATATTTTTATTATATAAATATGACTTATCATTGTTTTTAAAATATTAAAAAATTAATTTATCTTAAAAAAGTACTTATTATTTTTCTAAATGGTTATAAACCGACAAGTTGTATTTTTTTTTTAAAAAATGTTTTTTTTAAAAAAAGATTTTTTTTTAAAATAACTCCGTTTTTAATAAAATTTATACGGGATGTTTACAAAAAAATAAATAAGCAAGATTGTGTGATTAGTTTTTTAAAAAGATTTAAATTATATAAGTTATTAAATAAAAAATTAATTGGATTTAAAATTAATTGAAAAGGTTAGGTTGTGACTTGGGTTGGTGGAGTGACTTGGGTTGGGGAGTTGGGTTGTGAAAAATGGATTTTTCTATTTTTTTTTTACAAATATGGCAACCAACCCAAGGTTTAGGTCACCATTGCACATAGAGGCGTATATGTCTATACGAGTTAAATTATAAGGTTAGGTTATTTTCACGTGTATTTTTTAGTTTAACACCTCACTGATGCTATGTTTTTCGTATGTGTCTATACGAAACGTATAACCTTCTCTGACACCTACTAATTCGGCAAATAATAATTAACACTAAAAAGCTTTGACAAATAATAATTAACCCCATATGCACATTGTTTAGACATATATAAGAAGTACATAAGGTGTGAAAGATGATAGTTGAGTATACAAATAACAACTATTTTTATTTTAAATTACATAACAAGCATTAACATTTTATTGTTATGGTTGTCATATAAAGTGAAACATATAATGCATGTGGGGTTTTAAAAAATTCGTACTCCAGACACAATTTATTATATTTCATATAAGTTTCTAGCATTACTTGATTAAAATGTGTGTGTGGGAGGGGGATAATATCTATGTATACATTGGTGGAGCTTGAGCTAATTAAGAGAAGGGCAAAATTTTACCAAACCTATACATGTTAGTTTTCTGAAGCGCAAGGGGTAAAACCATTATTTTAACTAAAAATAACATTTCGGCCGAAATATAAACACTATGGACGGAAAAAGAGAGAGTTGGTCATCGTCTACACACCCCCGCGGGCCGCCGGACACTTGAAGAGCTTCGCCCATGTATGTATAATTTACTATTTAAAAGAAACACAAATTTTTACGATTATACAACTAATCAATGTACCTATATCATAAATAAAGTTCAATAAACAAGCTATGGTAACATGTTCATATCATAACCAAGTAGCTAAAGGCTCTGATAAATGAATATCGGAAATTTCATGGTGGTAAAAAACAATTCCAACAAAATTCCAATGCAAATATTGACAATTTGCGGCAAAATAAATGCGTCTGAAAAATGCATCGGAAATTCCGACGCATTTCCGACAAAAGTTAACAATTATTTTTAATAATTACAATAAAATAAGAAAGTATATGTATTTTACATTTGTGACGCAATTCTGACACAAATCGTATTTTTTTACTTAAAAAACCACAGTTTGCGTCGGAAATGCGTCGGAATTTTATAAATTTTTGATATGTTTATTTGTATCTTTCCGTCACAATTTCGACGAAACTTACCAAAAGCGTACAAATTTTGTGGAAACCACACTTTGGGTTGCAAATGTGCCGGAACTTATGCATCGGAAATGTGTTGGAACTCGGAATAAAAAAAATTCTGACGCATTTGTGACTGAATATATATATTATAAATATTTTATTTCAAAGGACCACACTTTGCATCGGAATTTTATAATTTTTTGAGATGCTTATTTGTTTCTTTCCGACACAATTGCGACGAAACTTGCTTACCAAACTTTGCGTCGCAAATGTGTTGAACTTTTCGAGTATTTATTATTTTTGTAAGTTTTTTTGATTTACATTATTATTAATAATTAAGTTATAATATAAAATATTGTACGAAATTTGCTTACCAAACTTTACGTCACAAAGGTTTTAGTTTCATCATTTTTAAAGTAGGCTTTTGTTTTTCGTCGGTTTTTTGTCGAAGTAGTAGTAATTTGCGACGAAAAACTTGCGTTCAGTTTTTGTATCAAATGAGTCTTTTTTCTATTATGCCTTAATGTAAAAAACATAACTCATTGTTACAGACAAAGAAACCTAAAATTTATTGTGGTTAAAAACTTCTTCAATAACATAGATATAACTTATCTTATGTTTCGATTACCTAAATTAATATTTTTCATTTTTATTAAATTTCTTCATCAAATTGTTCTTTTAGAATCTTATACTTAATCTTTCTTATATCCGTGTGAAGAAGCCAACCCCCCCCCACCCCACCCCACCCCACCCCACCCTCCTAAGTTGTAAGGGACTCGAGCTGCTACATGAAGAGGGTGGGTAGTCCTCTTGCTCAGATCCGTGTATCATCATCGCCATCATGACCTCTCGTGCATGTGTGTGTGAACGACGTAGGAAGTTTGTTAAAAGAGTTTTTTTGTGAGTGTAAGGAGGTCGAAGAAGCCTCCACCATCTGGTGGAACTCCTTTCTTGTAGAGAAAATCTCCCGTAAAGAAAAATATTCCCTCTTTTAGTGACAGGCCCCATTATTTATAAAAGGGTTTTAGGCTTTTACCAAAATGATATTTTATCTTGATAGAGTTGCTAAAATTAGGCTTCACACTCAAGGTGTTAGCCTGTTAGGGTTTTTTTACCCGAGCCCTAAGAACCAACCCAAAAAAATACCTACCCGAACCCAAAAATACCCAACACGAAAAAACCTATTACCCGAACCCGAAAAAGTAGAATGGTTCGGTCCTTGGGTACCCACGAGGTTTGTTCGGGTAAACCCGAACTAGGGTTCTAAGGGGCGGTAACATTATTTGATTTTCAAAGGCCATGTATGTTTTGAGATTGTTGAAGAAATGTATGTTTTGATTAAACACGTTTTGGTTATGTTCTGGTTAAACATTTGAAATTTTTAAGGAAATGTAGGTTTTGGTTTAAACATGTTTTAACCCAACCCGATTAAACTCGAGAACCGAAACCCGAGAACCACTTAAACCGAAGTTAAATGGTTCGGTTCTTAGTTCCAATTTCATATTACAAAAACCCGAATAACCCGACCCGAACAATCCAAAACCCGAGGAACCAACCCGAACGACACCCCTACAAGGTGTAGGCCAACCACCGTGTGTTTGTAAAATAAACTTTTAACTATTGTTTTCTAAATTTTATTTATTATTAGGATATTTATAAACAGATATATTTACCTATGATCAATGGTAGGTAATTAACATAAAATATTGATGCGAGAATGTGTGCGATTTGTAAAGTTTATTTGATCGTAATTGTTTATTTTATATAACGAAAGAAGGATACCGGTGCCATAAACTTGACATGTGTTTGATCGATTCCTTTGATTCAGATTTAAACATGAACACGAAAACATCAATGAAATAGATATTAGATGAAACCTGTGAATCCAGTGAATGCGTTGTTGATTCCAGACATGATGCTTGAGATGACAATCCGATTGGGTTCCCGTTTAGGGTGTATGGTGAGGATAGAGTTAGTATAGGGGCTCGGTTAAGTTCACGAAATCCAGAGGATTAGGGATTTGTGATGATGTTATGTGTGTAACCTTAATTACAAGCCATTAACCTCATATTTATATACATCCAAAGGGAAACCTAATTAGGATAAATAAGGATAATTACGTCCATCAAATAATTATCTATCTACTAGGGGTAATTAGTAATTTATCTATTTACTTAAATAATCATGAGGGACATATTGTAAATATTTAGTCTTACATTCTTCCACTTGGCCAAATGATTATTTATTATGAGAATTAAATAAGTCTGCAGATTGATAATACTCATTTTAGTTTTAAATTGTAATCATGGCAGAGAAATACACTCATTGAATCAGTTATTCAATTCAAGACCCCCATTAATCATACTACAATACAAATTTAAAACTTAAGTTATGATCAATTAACGAGTAAGCCCTTTAACGAATGATTTGTGTTATTAGTGTCTATATGTCATTAGGCATGCATAAACATATATTTAGAGACAAACAAATCAAATAAGTGAGAAAATTTCATTAATCATAAGTAAGTACATTATGCAATAAGGTCTTTACATAAGCCCATCTTCGAAACATGTTCTTCGAATATCTTAGGAGGGAGACCTTTAGTCATCGGATCCACAAGCATAACTTTAGTACTTATATACTCAATACAAAGATTATTTTCCTCAACTCGCTCGCGAACGAACAAGTACTTTGTATCAAGATATAAACCAGCACCAGTCGAATTGTTACTGTTCGAGAAGTTAACGGCTGCTGAGTTATCACAGTAAAGCTTCAATGGTCTAGAGATAGAGTTAACGACTTTGAGTCCAGCGATAAGCTTTCTCAACAACATTCCATGATAGGTTGCATTGTACACTACAACATATTCAGCCATCATAGTTGAGGTTGTTGTCAGCTGTTGTTTATGTCTCTTCCATGAGATCGGTTCGCCTGCTAACATAAAGATGTACCCCGAAGTGGATTTCTTGTCATCTTTGCATTTAGCAAAGTTAGAATCAGAGTAACCAACCACTTCCAAATTATCACTTCTTCTATAAGTCAGCTTGAAGTCTTTTATCCCTTGAAGATATCGAAGTACTTTCTTAGCTGTTTTCCAGTGATCAAGGCCAGGATTAGTTTGACAACGGCCAAGCATTCCAGCAATGTAAGCTATATTAGGACGATTACAGACTTGAGCATACATAAGGCTCCCGACTACTGATGCATAAGGTATCATTCTCATTTGCACCTTTTCAGCCTCAGTCTTTGTGACAGTTGTGTTCGAGAATTACGTCATCATCAATGAAAGCACATATCGTCATGCTTGAAATTCATGTTGATTTAGCAATTGTAATTATTACAGGTTGATAGTATGAGATAAATGGTGAACATAGGCGAAAACCGTGTGCGAAACGGAGTTCCAGATTCTACAGAATCGCAAAACGAAGAAAAGTACAAAAATATCAAAATCCGTGGTGCCAGGCGATACGCCTAGCCCCAGACACTCACGCTAGGCGGTACGCGCGGAAGGAACAAAAGATCTGGAATCCCTTGGACCCGCGCGCTACGCCCCATGCCAAGCACCCACGCGAGGCGATGCGCCTGGCGTGTGACGGTTTGGTGGATCAGAACAACATATCATAATTCATGCAGATTGATTTTTCTTACATTGTCTCGAACATACACCATTTCCAGACGAAGAAACTTACATTTTCAGCATCAGTTCGATGTTTTGAAGCCCTCTAAACCCACGGATCGTACCAAGGAACGTTTCTACAAGTTCTGATCGTTATTTTGAAGCTGAAAATCCGTCTGATTAGGTAACGGTTCGTTTTAACCTTCTAGTTTGATAATGGTTGATTAGATCTTGTTTTTGAACATAATGGTATAGTTAGGTTTGTTGATTATTGCCTAGATGAGGGCTACGAATGATTACAAACGAAGAACTTGATGTGTTAATGGGTAAATTTTTTTTTTATCCGTTGTAATGCCCAGTTTTCATGAAACCATAACTATGATTATAATGGTTTAAACCATTTGATTGTGACAATGTATGTGATTAGTTTGATTAATCTTTGAAATGCAAGGTTAAATTGTCACACCCCGGGCCGGCGGGAACGGATCGGGCTTTCCCGTCGGGCGGAAGGTTCCCGGGGCGCGATATCTTTGAGTGATAATCAAATGATCAGATTGTTATATAGCACATGATAAATAAATGAGAAATGCTAACACATCCATGATATAGAATTACAAGATTAAATTACACCGTATCGTTCATAATTTAATCAAGTAAATCTACCAAAAGAATCAATGTAACTATATCTTGTATATGTACAAGATATACAAAAGATGATTCATTGTTCATGTCACCAAAAAGCATGCAACACAAAATAAAGCTAGGTCTTCTAAAAGTCCACTAGCTGAATCCTTGCATGTATATGTCTACACCTGTTCGTCACCTGAGAAACATGTATTTAAAACAAAGTCAACACTAGGTTGGTGAGTTCATAAGTAAGTAATTGAAAACCGATGAATTGATCATGCACACATTCACAATGTCATTTTTTTTTGTTGCTTGTAATACTTGTTTCTCCTGTTCCACCCAATGGCCTCTCCTTAGTTATATGTACAAGTAGTGTTTCACCTGATTAAGTATGCTTATATATAGGGAATCACGATAGGTTCAAGCCCAGACGCTATCCCACCACATACTCAACAAAATTCCACACCACTTGCGATACAACTAAAGATATCCATTTCCCAATCATCCAATTTGTCCGATGTGTCATCATATGTAGAATAATATAGTAAGAGGGGTTTAGTTATCAAACCGAAGTATTGATAGATGTCACACCCACAAATTCCCACTCGTGGTGTCAGTCCACGTGGGTGTGACGTGGCCAGGATCATAGCTCATGGTCATATAGAACGACTCTATATGAGTTACACATTTACCAAATTGTAAATCAATACAAGTTTCATTCAATAAGCAGCAGAAAGTGTTAAACATCAGAAATACATGCGTTTGCAGCGGAAAGTAATTGTTCAAGACACTACAATGTTTAAATTGTTTTCAAAACAGAACACATGCACACAAGCCTAGGACATGAGTCTATATGTAAGCTTGACTCCTTAGTGTGTCCTTGTGAACGTCCTAGCGTGTGCTCCATTAGTTACCTGAGAATACATGCGAAAAAGTGTCAACTATAAAGTTGGTGAGTTCACAGGTTTAGACAGACAGAAATAGTAAACAGACATATACTGGGTATGTTAAAGTTTAGTTGGATACCACGATCCGTGGAGTGTGTCAGTTCATCTTACCGAAACTAGACTGTTCCCGTTTGCCTCCGCGAGTCATCGCTGAACTCGCAATTCACATCGAAATTACACTCGTTATGACCTCCAGTCAACATTGGTGCCGAGTGGGGTTAGTCAAACCCAGTAGTACTACGTAATTACGACTCGTTTGAATACACAACTAACGGTAAGGATAAATGAGGACTTTATGCGATAATAGTTACACTCGAAAATAGTTTTCACAACATACCAGTCATACATCTAAAACAGTTGCATTGTATTCTCACCCCAATAGTTTAACAAAAGCAGTTAAAGAGTAAAAGTGGGGCCGTAAACTCACCTGAGTTTAGATATGCGTTAGCTCAAAAGAGTAGTGTAGCTCGCCGGCTAGTAATCACCTATATCATGTAGGTGTTATGAGTTTGTGTTCGCGTATGTGGGTCTCACCGGACCGTGTTAGTGTTCAACGACACTAAGTGGTTATGTGGGTCGAGTTGACCGTGTTTGACCGTATCGATCGTGTTTGACCTAACGACCCGTTGGTGACGGTTTTGGATCAAGTGCTCGTGTAATGTGCGGTTTGGTGTCGTGTGAAGTGTACGGATACCAAAATCGTTCCTATGAGGAAACTTACTATTTATAGTAAGTTTCTATTTTAGGAAAGTTTCCACATTTGGCAAGTCATGCATAAGATCATATTCTGATTATTCTAACATGCATATTTATCCTAAATGAGCATGTTATCACATAGCACGTAGTTACACATAGCCGGTTTAACATAGTTTGCGCATAAAAGTTTCCATTTTTAGAAAGTTTCTAAAATAAGCATATTTCATCAAGTTTGACAATCAACATCAACTAATATCATCATCTTAGTCCTAAATAGCCTTTTAATCATGATCGTTACGATTAACATGCGACAATTCATTAACCTAGCAAAATAAAGTTACTATATTTAGTAACTTATGAAAATAACACAAAATCAGGTTTCCCCATAACATATTCCTTCCAATATCATCATATAATCACTAAATGAGTATGTTAGACTCAAGACATTATCATACTTATTATCAAATTGTAAATTTGTGACAAAAAGTTACTATTTATAGTAACATTTATAAAAATCATCCTTTTGACCATTTTAAGCATTCTTATGCATCAAATAATCATCACAATAGTTTCTAAACATCATTTTAGGCATAAATATTAGATTCAAACACATGCATGTGGTCACTAACTCATCCAATCACATACTTGCACAAATAAAGTTACTATTTATAGTAACTAGCTCATTTTTGACATTTCTTGACCACAATCAATACTTCCAATCATATGGGACATCATCAACAACACTTGTAATACTATTTCATCATCAAACATCATAGTTAACTACTTAGATCATCCATGCATGTACACAAAAGTACTCATTTCATTACAAAAACAACATATGGCCATTTATTTCAATAAGAATCGTCATAGATCATAACCAAATCATCAAATCAGTGATAAACATCTTTAATAACATATTCAAAACATCAAAGATTCGTGACAATGGTGGTGGTGGTGATGCATGTGGCCTAAATGGCTTGCATGTGTGATTTCTAGAGTTTTTAGGCAAGATTAACCATAGAAACTACCTTACAATGCTTTGAATCCACGAAATAGTGCTTGAGCAGCTTCTGGAACAGCGCTAAAGAGGCTGAGATCGACTCTAATCGCTGTCAAAGATGAGGTGTGGTGTTCCTTCGAGCTCCAAGCCTTCAATGCCTTCAATGGTGCTTCCTTTAGGGTAAAAATGGCTTCTAATGTGTTAGGAGAGGGGTAGCAGATGACAATGGCGGAGTATGGTCGCTGGTAACTCGGGGAAATAGGTAGAGGATCGACAGAATGATTAACATTGGGTTTATAAAGATTTTATGCGTGTTGGGGTCGTCGTGTACCGCGACAATTGTCCAAAAAGTAGCTCCGCGTACCGCGGCGATTAAAATAATCATTCGGTTCCCGAAACACGCCGCGTACCGCGGAGGTGGAAGATGATCGGTCGTCGCGTATCGCGACGCTTTTCGGAGAATTCAAATTCTCCCGCTCGGGCTTCGCGTATCGCGAAGGCCCAATTGGGTGCCCATCGCGTACCGCGATGGGTCTCGGTTGAGCCCAATAGGCCCAATTTCATTGTTTTGAACCAAATCTTTCGTATTTCTCGAATACGATCATCGTTTCTCGACACATAGGCCTTGTTCTAACTAATTTAGGTTCACCGAACCTAAGTGCAGTGTTTTCGTGTTACAGTTTGATCCGTTCACCAACGTTCGTCATTCAAGACACGTGCGACTTTCGTGCGATAATTCATCGAATTATCGGTGTGTTCAGACTGTTGTGCCACGTGTCACACTAAATGCATTTATTCTAGTGCCACGTATGAAATAATAATAAACATTATTATTAAAAATAATAGAGTTGCTGACCTGGAAATTTACGAGGTGTCACAATAGACCCTCATTGAATTAAGGAATTTAGATTAATTAAATCTGATCCTTGTATTATTCTATTACTTGTGAGGTTAACTTTTATGTTACACTTTTAATTTAATTAAAAGTATTAGTTAACTGTTCATCATGTGTCTCCAAACGCAGCGTATAGAATCCGAATGGAATCCATTTTAATCCTCACGTAATCAGATTAAAATGCATTCCATTCTCTCCTATCCCGCCATGTGATCCCAAAGTTTCCGTGTGGGATTGTCCTCATGTGATTATCAAAGTTGAATAAGAACTTGTCTTATTACATTATGATAATCATCTGTAAATGATAAGAATCCCATGAAGTTACGTTATCATGATCATCATTTACTGAAATCCGTGTGATCCCAAAGTATCCGTGTGGGATTGTTCTCGTGTACTTAACAAGGTCGAATAAGATCTTGTCTTATTACATTATGTTAATTATGTGTAAATGATAAGAATCTCATGAAGTTACGTTATCATGATCATCATTTACTGAATTCCATGTGATCCCAAAGTCTCCGTGTGGGATTGTTCTCGTGTAATTAACAACGTTGAATAAGAACTTGTCTTATTACATTATGTTAATTATGTGTAAAAGATAAGAATCCCATGAAGTTACGTTATCATGATCATCATTTACTGTAAATCCGTGTGATCCCAAAGTCTCCATGTGGGATTGTTCTCATTCAATAATTAGGTGTAAATTGCCTAAGTATTTGCTCATGTGGAAATAACTAAGTGTTATAAGCTATCTTCTTATAACTAAGTTATTCTAATGAATTGATGATTTAGAAATTTCATTATCATAACCATCTGAGTTTCCCTGTTATCTCATAATCATACAAGCATGCATACAATGATATATGATAATAAACAATTTAATATCATTTAATCAGAGTATAATTAACATGTTAAGTAAAACTTTTAAATAAATAAAAGTAAACATGTTTCTCAGCCCCGAGAGTTAAAATCAGTTAAGATTAAAGTAAAAGGGGCATATGAACTCACCTTGTTGTTGCAGAGTTGACTTAGCTTAAAAGAAAGAAGACACGCGCTCTTTAATTGTTCTTGATGAAGTTTTCACGTTCCTGTATTGTTTACACGTTGTATGCAATTTATAAGTATAAATTGTATAGTTTTGTGTGCGCGTGTACGTGTTAGTCCTAATGTCGACTTAACATTCGTGAGTTGCGATCATCATTCGGCCCCGTGTATTTGCTGTTAATCTTAGAAACGCTCATGAAAATTTAGTTAATCTTTGAAATTCATTTATTTGTTTTAAGTTCACTTGATTAATTGTCATGTCCCAATAATCCCTAGGTTTTAACTTAGGTTTTAGGTTTTACATAATAACCATAATAACCTTTAGAATGACATGTCCAATCTTTTGAATTTTCACTATTATCATAATTTGTCACTCTTGTCATGAAATTGAATTGAATCAATGATGAGATATATATTACTCCTTAACATTACGTGTTTCTGGATTAATTTTCAAGTCTCAAACATCACTTGGACCGAATGATGTCAGCATGGCCTTAAAAGTTGTACGTGGGCCTTATGCGATATGTTGGGCCCTAGTTTGTATATGGGACCGAAACAAAAGGATGTTGGGCCTGTTGGGCCGATTGCAAAAAGAGGCCAAATCGTTTAAGGGTGGGCCGATGTGTTCCAGGATTGGGCCGAAGACCATAATGTGCCTGAACAAAACAAATGGGTCAGAACCATCGAAATTCTTTGGGTCGTTGACCACAAAAGGCCGTTATTGGGCCTGGACCAAGAAAATGGCTAAGGATTTATGGGGAACCAATTGTTGGGCTGAAAACTGATAATGGGCTGAAACAAATAAGTTGGGCCGAAGATAAAAGTTGTTGAGCCTGTTTGCTCGTGAACCAGATTTTTCACGTGAGTCATATGTATGACTATTGGGCCAAGTATTTTGAATTTGCTGCTACACAGGTTGGGCTTCAAGTGGTCAACCGGTTTAACAAAAAGGGACAGCGAACCTTTGGGTTTGTGACCATCCAGCTCAGGCTCGTTGAAAAGGAGGGGGTTCGGCTTTGGCTACCAGGTTCGCCCAACTAGGTGTAGGTTCGTTTAGGGGTCGGCTGAGCAAAGATTCGGTTGTGTTGATGATAGGTTCGGCCAGTGGGTTCCAGGGTTCGTGAAGCTTCGGTTGGGTCTGAACAGCATGGGTTCGCCGGAGTTGGGTTCGTGATGAAGCAAAAGGTTCGGTTCCTACAGGAAACTAAGGTTCGCAGACTTGGGTTCGGCTATCAAGCATCCATGGTTCGTTCAGAAGGGTTCGGTGGATGCCAATGGTTCGCCTGCCCCATGGTTCGCCACCATGGTTCGGTGCCTGTAAAAGATTCGGCTGAGGTGGTGAGGGTTCGTGGCTGTAGCTGCTGCAGTCACCTGGTTCGTTCCCCACGAGTCTGGTTTCTTTCAGCCGCACCTACCCATCATCACCATCACAACCGACACTCATGTTACGCGAACCATCTACACCTCCTGGCAACCCATAACCCGCCATTTAAGCGTGTGAGGTCGAGAGGAGAAGGGGGCGACCGGTTGTACATGTGTGTGTAGAAAATTATAGAAAACCCTATTTTTCCAGCACTTTAACACGTGATTACCTTCGATTTGGCTGGAGAAATCACAAGATCCGTTGTACTTTTGTGTAGAGGAGGTCAAGAGCTTCACGTGGGCGAAAGAATCACTCAAAACCGTTGAGAAACGAAGGAGATATGGAGCTTTGAAGGTGCAACAATGGTGGTTTTCTTCTTGGCCGGAAATTTAAGAGAGAGAGAGGGAATTTGAATGTAAAAATGAAAGAAACACTTCATTTACCCTATTTATATCACGCGTGGTGTCCGGGTCCATTTCGGTTGCTCGGTTCGTTAATTCGTCGCGTATCCGGAAAATTACGCGTAATTTATTATAACTAAATAAAGACTTTAATTTAATTATTTTGATGAGTTTCAAAATTGTAAAAATATCAATTATTTTATTTTATTAAATTAAAACTCGTTTCGCGTCGTATTTCGTTTTCGTTTCGTCGAATCGCGTCACCATCGCGCGTATTCGTTCGAATCGTCATTCGAACGAACACGACGATGGTTTTGCTTTCCGACTTTTGTTTTCTACTTTCCAGTCATCATTTCAGAACGTTAAACTCACAGATATGTTTGTGTGAATCGTCACCCACGCAAACACACTGTCAGTTCGTTATTCTGAAACGACACTGCAGTTTATGTTTTAGTTGTGTTTCCTCACTGTCGGACTCAACTAAACATTCTGTTTTCACCTTGTTTTCACATTGAAATGTCGGCCATCTGATTCCTGTCATCTATGGACATCAGATCGCAACCGATTTGTTTTCTGAATATTGTTTGATTACCGTTGTTTCTCATGATTTGTTGTGTTAACTGTCATTAAGTTTTCACTTAATAAACACAACTAATGTTTCAAATGTACGTTGTACTTAATGTATTTAAGTTTACACGAAAATACGTACAACTGTTCTTGTATTTAGAATCCTGTTAATACAAGTACTGTTTACAAACACATATGTACACATAGTTACTGTATGCAAGTACACATACCGTACGGACTTGCCGGGCGGTCAGGTACTAGTTGTCATAGTCTCCCCTTGTTAAAGAAATTTCGTCCCGAAATTTAAGCATAAAGATCGGTCTTTACTTCTCGAACAGGTGGGGATACTTGGCTTTCATGTTGTCCTCGCGTTCCCAAGTAAATTCTGGTCCACGCTTGGAGTTCCATCGAACCTTTACAATAGGAATACGGCTACGTTTCAGTTTCTTAACTTCACGTTCCATAATTTCTACAGGTTCTTCAATGAAATGTAGTTGCTCATCAACTTGTATCTCTTCCAATGGTATGATCAATGATTCGTCTGCCAAGCACCTTTTGAGATTTGATACATGAAACACATCGTGTACTCCACTGAGTTCATCAGGAAGTCTGAGTCTGTATGCCACAGGACCTATACGTTGAGTAATCTCAAACGGTCCGACATACCTAGGTGCTAGCTTGCCTTTAGCCCCAAAACGAACTACGCCTTTCCATGGGGACACTTTCAACATGACTCGGTCACCCACATCAAATTCCAAAGGCTTGCGCCGTTTGTCTGCGTAACTCTTTTGGCGACTACGTGTTGCTTGTAATCGTTGTTGTATCTGGGCAATCTTATCAGTAGTTTCCTGAATAAGTTCAGGCCCAGTTATTCTGTTGTCTCCCACTTCGGTCCAACAAATTGGAGACCGACATTTTCTACCATAAAGTGCTTCGAAAGGAGCACATCCGATGCTGCTGTGGTAGCTATTGTTGTAGGAGAACTCAATGAGTGGTAAGTGTGTATCCCAACTCCCACCGAAGTCTAGGATGCATGTTCTCAACATATCCTCTAGGGTTTGAATGGTGCGCTCGCTTTGTCCATCCGTTTGTGGATGATAAGCAGTGTTCAAGTTAACACTTGTCCCTAAGGATTGTTGCAATGATTGCCAGAACCGCGAAGTAAATCGACTGTCCCGGTCGGAAATAATAGACAATGGCACTCCGTGCCTCACTACTATTTCATCAATGTATAGCCTTGCTAGTTTCTCCATTTTGTAAGTCTCTCTGATTGGCAAGAAGTGTGCGGACTTGGTCAATCGATCAATGATGACCCAAATAGAATCATATCCGCTGGAAGTGCGGGGTAGCTTGGTAATGAAATCCATAGCTATTTGTTCCCACTTCCATTGTGGTATTTCCGGTTGTTCCAGCAAACCCGAAGGTTTCTGGTGTTCTGCTTTGACTTTGGCACATGTAATACATTTACCAACATAAGTGGCAATGTCTTTCTTCATACCCGGCCACCAATAAAATGACCTAAGATCTTGGTACATCTTATCGGCACCAGGATGAACTGAGTAACGTGACTTGTGTGCCTCGTCAAGTATAAGTGTCCGGAGTTCATCTACAGCTGGAATCCAAACACGATCCAAATAGTAGATCACTCCGTCTTGTTTTGTCTTGAAATGCTTCTCGGCTCCACAATCGAGCTCGCGTTTCAAATTGTCTCTTGCCACTGCCTCCTTTTGTGCTTGTAGAATATGATCTCTCAAACTTGTTTGCACAGTCATTCCCATTGCGCGAACGCGTAAGGGTTTGACTCTTTCCTTCCGGCTCAAAGCATCTGCAACAACATTTGCTTTGCCCGGATGGTATTTGATCACACAATCGTAATCGTTCAGGAGCTCAACCCAACGTCTCTGTCTCATGTTAAGCTCCTTCTGATCAAATATGTGCTGTAGGCTCTTGTGATCTGTGAAGATAGTGCACTTGGTACCATAAAGGTAGTGTCTCCAAATCTTTAATGCAAATACAACAACTCCCAGTTCAAGATCGTGTGTCGTGTAATTCTTCTCGTGTATCTTCAGCTGTCGTGAGGCATAAGCAATGACTTTGTCTCGTTGCATCAAAACGCATCCGAGTCCCTGATGGGAAGCATCACAGTAAACTACAAAGTCATCATTGCCTTCTGGGAGTGTTAAGATTGGAGCATTGCACAATCTTTGTTTCAATGTCTGGAATGCCTCTTCTTGTTTCTGAGTCCACACAAAAGGTTCAGACTTCTGTGTGAGCTTGGTGAGAGGCGATGCTATCTTAGAAAAATTCGAGATGAATCTCCTGTAATAACATGCCAATCCCAAAAATGATCTAATCTCTGTCGGTGTTGTAGGCACATCCCAGTTCTTGATCGCTTCAATCTTGGCAGGATCCACGTGAATACCATTACTGTTAATCACGTGACCCAAGAACTGAACCTCTCTTAACCAAAATTCACACTTGGAGAATTTGGCATAGAGTCGTTCTTCTTTCAGAAGCTCCAAAATGGTCTTGAGGTGTTGCTCGTGTTCCTTCTCGTTCTTTGAATAAATCAGTATATCATCAATGAAGACGATAACAAACTGATCTAAATACGGTTTGCACACCCGGTTCATTAAGTCCATGAACACAGCCGGTGCGTTCGTCAATCCGAATGGCATCACCATGAATTCGTAATGACCATATCGGGTACGAAAAGCCGTCTTTGGTATGTCTTCTTCTTGAATCCGGAGCTGATGATAGCCTGATCTCAGGTCTATCTTTGAAAAGTACTGTGCTCCCTGTAACTGATCAAACAAATCATCAATCCTCGGCAACGGGTACCGATTCTTGATGGTGAGTTTGTTGAGTTCTCGATAATCAATGCACATTCTGAAGGTTCCATCCTTCTTTTTAACAAAAAGAACCGGAGCTCCCCACGGAGAAAAGCTCGGTCGGATGAACCCTTTATCGAGAAGTTCTTGTAACTGATTAGACAACTCCTGCATCTCAGATGGAGCGAGCCTATAAGGAGACTTAGCTACCGGAGTTGCTCCCGGAATCAAATCGATTCGGAACTGCACCGATCTCTCGGGTGGCAGTCCCGGTAAGTCATCCGGAAACACATCTGCAAAGTTTCTCACAACTGGTACATCCTGAATCTTGATCGCCTTCTTGTCTTTCTGAATCACGTGAGCTAGGAATGCAACGCATTGTTTTCGTAAGTACTTGCGAGCCTTCATGCACGATATTATCTTGACACTGCGTTTCGCTTGGTCTCCACGAATCTCCAAGACCTCATTGTTCTCCACATAAATGCGTAGTAGCTTATCGGAACAGATGAACTCAACTCTATTAAGAGATAGCCAATCCATTCCGATGATGATGTCGAAACTGCCCAGCTCCATCGGTATCAAGTCGATGGAAAATGTGTGATCGCCAAGTGTTAGTGGGCAATTCCTAAATATCATGTCTACAGTGATCTGTTTGCCATTTGCTATCTCAATAGTATAAGGGGAGTCTAACAATTCCTTATCATGATTAAGATGGCATGCAAAATCGGATGAGATGAAACTCTGATCCGCACCAGTGTCAAATAATATGGATGCATAGAAGTCAGATAAGAGAAATGTACCCGTAATAACATTCGGGTCCTGTCGAGCGGCAGCAGCTCCTATCTGAAAGGCTCTTCCTCGCGGTGCTTGAGCCCCTTGTTGGTTCCTCTTGGGACAATCCCGAGAGAAATGTCCTGGTTCGCTATAGTTGTAGCAAGACCTAGGATCTGCAGCAGCAGCAGTAGCTGCATTGTTGTTCCTGTTTTGAGTTCTCGGGCTCCTGCAGTAGTTTACAGTGTGACCAAATCTTCCACAGTTGGTGCAATGTCTGCACGGAACATTTGGCAAGTGATGAAACTGGCATGAGTTGCACAGAGGTGCAGTGCCGGTGTATGGCTTCCTGATCTCCAATGGTTGTGGCTGGTTGCGTATTGGAGCTTGAGTAGTGGCAGCAAAGTTTCTGGCCACCTTTTGTCTCTTAGCCGGACGTTTGTCCGACTTCTTGGAAGTTCCAGCCTTGGCTGAGTCAGCCTCCTTCTTGAATGCCCCAGTGCAACCATCATATATGTCAGTGATGCTGACAGTGTAACAGCTAATTCCATGGTGGTAGGGTGAGCAGAAATCACATGACCTCGGATACTGGGCGGTAATCCACCAACATAACGCTCAATCCTCTTCTCAAGTGTCGGCACCACATCAGGTGCTAAAGTGGCCAACTCATGAAATCTTGTGGTGTAAGCCAGATGCCCACCATCAATCATAACCAGGTTGAGCAGCTCAGTTTCAACCTTCTTCAACTCGTTCCTCGGGCAAAACTCCGCCCGCAGCATAGCTTTAAAGTCGTCCCAAGGCATAGCCTGGGCCTCATCTCGACCTCTGATCGCAACCTGAGCGTTCCACCAAGTTAACGCTCGCTTATGAAATGAACCAGCAGCATACTTGACTCTGTTTTGTTCAGGACAGCCACTGATGTCAAGGGTGGTTTCCATCTTCTCGATCCACTGGATCAATCCAACAGCACCCTCACTGCCACTGAAACTGGGTGGCTTGCAACCTACAAAATTCTTGTAGGCGTAATCCTGATTCTGCCGGGTGTTGCCACTGCCTTCTCCAGTTGAGTTGGCAGCATTGTTACTGTTGTTACTGTTAATCCGGTTCATCATCTCTGGGATTACATCCCTCAGCTGGCTAGTCAGAAGAGTGGCCAAAGCCACATTAGCAGGATCCAACTGAAAAGCCGGTGGTGGCGGAGGTGGAGGAGGAGGTGGTTGTAGATGTGGAGGAGAGTCTGGCGGTGTCGGTGTAGATGAGTGCGGAGCTGAACCTTGAGTCAGGGGTAGCAGAGGTGGTTGTCTTCTCGGCGGCATTCTGATCATAACCGAAAATAAATCGGTTAGTGCAGTGATCAGAAGCAGAAGACATATGCAAATAGAATCCTAATTCACATGATTTCTATATAAGGGTCCCTAGGTTATAGTCTAGGCCAAACCGTTTAAGTAATATGACCTATATTTCTCTATAACCATGGCTCTGATACCAATCTGTCACACCCCGGGCCGGCGGGGACGGATCGGGCTTTCCCGTCGGGCGGAAGGTTCCCGGGGTGCGATATCTTTGAGTGATAATCAAATGATCAGATTGTTATATAGCACATGATAAATAAATGAGAAATGCTAACACATCCATGATATAGAATTACAAGATTAAATTACACCGTATCGTTCATAATTTAATCAAGTAAATCTACCAAAAGAATCAATGTAACTATATCTTGTATATGTACAAGATATACAAAAGATGATTCATTGTTCATGTCACCAAAAAGCATGCAACACAAAATAAAGCTAGGTCTTCTAAAAGTCCACTATCTTAATCCTTGCATGTATATGTCTACACATGTTCGTCACCTGAGAAACATGTATTTAAAACAAAGTCAACACTAGGTTGGAGAGTTCATAAGTAAGTAATTGAAAACCGATGAATTGATCATGCACACATTCACAATGTCATTTTTTTTTGTTGCTTGTAATACTTGTTTCTCCTGTTCCACCCAATGGCCTCTCCTTAGTTATATGTACAAGTAGTGTTTCACCTGATTAAGTATGCTTATATATAGGGAATCACGAAAGGTTCAAGCCCAGACGCTATCCCACCACATACTCAACAAAATTCCACACCACTTGCGATACAACTAAAGATATCCATTTCCCAATCATCCAATTTGTCCGATGTGTCATCATATGTAGAATAATATAGTAAGAGGGGTTTAGTTATCAAACCGAAGTATTGATAGACCCTCATTGAATTAAGGAATTTAGATTAATTAAATCTGATCCTTGTATTATTCTATTACTTGTGAGGTTAACTTTTATGTTACACTTTTAATTTAATTAAAAGTATTAGTTAACTGTTCATCATGTGTCTCCAAACGCAGCGTATAGAATCCGAATGGAATCCATTTTAATCCTCACGTAATCAGATTAAAATGCATTCCATTCTCTCCTATCCCGCCATGTGATCCCAAAGTTTCCGTGTGGGATTGTCCTCATGTGATTATCAAAGTTGAATAAGAACTTGTCTTATTACATTATGATAATCATCTGTAAATGATAAGAATCCCATGAAGTTACGTTATCATGATCATCATTTACTGAAATCCGTGTGATCCCAAAGTATCCGTGTGGGATTGTTCTCGTGTACTTAACAAGGTCGAATAAGATCTTGTCTTATTACATTATGTTAATTATGTGTAAATGATAAGAATCTCATGAAGTTACGTTATCATGATCATCATTTACTGAATTCCATGTGATCCCAAAGTCTCCGTGTGGGATTGTTCTCGTGTAATTAACAACGTTGAATAAGAACTTGTCTTATTACATTATGTTAATTATGTGTAAAAGATAAGAATCCCATGAAGTTACGTTATCATGATCATCATTTACTGTAAATCCGTGTGATCCCAAAGTCTCCATGTGGGATTGTTCTCATTCAATAATTAGGTGTAAATTGCCTAAGTATTTGCTCATGTGGAAATAACTAAGTGTTATAAGCTATCTTCTTATAACTAAGTTATTCTAATGAATTGATGATTTAGAAATTTCATTATCATAACCATCTGAGTTTCCCTGTTATCTCATAATCATACAAGCATGCATACAATGATATATGATAATAAACAATTTAATATCATTTAATCAGAGTATAATTAACATGTTAAGTAAAACTTTTAAATAAATAAAAGTAAACATGTTTCTCAGCCCCGAGAGTTAAAATCAGTTAAGATTAAAGTAAAAGGGGCATATGAACTCACCTTGTTGTTGCAGAGTTGACTTAGCTTAAAAGAAAGAAGACACGCGCTCTTTAATTGTTCTTGATGAAGTTTTCACGTTCCTGTATTGTTTACACGTTGTATGCAATTTATAAGTATAAATTGTATAGTTTTGTGTGCGCGTGTACGTGTTAGTCCTAATGTCGACTTAACATTCGTGAGTTGCGATCATCATTCGGCCCCGTGTATTTGCTGTTAATCTTAGAAACGCTCATGAAAATTTAGTTAATCTTTGAAATTCATTTATTTGTTTTAAGTTCACTTGATTAATTGTCATGTCCCAATAATCCCTAGGTTTTAACTTAGGTTTTAGGTTTTACATAATAACCATAATAACCTTTAGAATGACATGTCCAATCTTTTGAATTTTCACTATTATCATAATTTGTCACTCTTGTCATGAAATTGAATTGAATCAATGATGAGATATATATTACTCCTTAACATTACGTGTTTCTGGATTAATTTTCAAGTCTCAAACATCACTTGGACCGAATGATGTCAGCATGGCCTTAAAAGTTGTACGTGGGCCTTATGCGATATGTTGGGCCCTAGTTTGTATATGGGACCGAAACAAAAGGATGTTGGGCCTGTTGGGCCGATTGCAAAAAGAGGCCAAATCGTTTAAGGGTGGGCCGATGTGTTCCAGGATTGGGCCGAAGACCATAATGTGCCTGAACAAAACAAATGGGTCAGAACCATCGAAATTCTTTGGGTCGTTGACCACAAAAGGCCGTTATTGGGCCTGGACCAAGAAAATGGCTAAGGATTTATGGGGAACCAATTGTTGGGCTGAAAACTGATAATGGGCTGAAACAAATACAGTTGGGCCGAAGATAAAAGTTGTTGAGCCTGTTTGCTCGTGAACCAGATTTTTCACGTGAGTCATATGTATGACTATTGGGCCAAGTATTTTGAATTTGCTGCTACACAGGTTGGGCTTCAAGTGGTCAACCGGTTTAACAAAAAGGGACAGCGAACCTTTGGGTTTGTGACCATCCAGCTCAGGCTCGTTGAAAAGGAGGGGGTTCGGCTTTGGCTACCAGGTTCGCCCAGCTAGGTGTAGGTTCGTTTAGGGGTCGGCTGAGCAAAGATTCGGTTGTGTTGATGATAGGTTCGGCCAGTGGGTTCCAGGGTTCGTGAAGCTTCGGTTGGGTCTGAACAGCATGGGTTCGCCGGAGTTGGGTTCGTGATAAAGCAAAAGGTTCGGTTCCTACAGGAAACTAAGGTTCGCAGACTTGGGTTCGGCTATCAAGCATCCATGGTTCGTTCAGAAGGGTTCGGTGGATGCCAATGGTTCGCCTGCCCCATGGTTCGCCACCATGGTTCGGTGCCTGTAAAAGATTCGGCTGAGGTGGTGAGGGTTCGTGGCTGTAGCTGCTGCAGTCACCTGGTTCGTTCCCCACGAGTCTGGTTTCTTTCAGCCGCACCTACCCATCATCACCATCACAACCGACACTCATGTTACGCGAACCATCTACACCTCCTGGCAACCCATAACCCGCCATTTAAGCGTGTGAGGTCGAGAGGAGAAGGGGGCGACCGGTTGTACATGTGTGTGTAGAAAATTATAGAAAACCCTATTTTTCCAGCACTTTAACACGTGATTACCTTCGATTTGGCTGGAGAAATCACAAGATCCGTTGTACTTTTGTGTAGAGGAGGTCAAGAGCTTCACGTGGGCGAAAGAATCACTCAAAACCGTTGAGAAACGAAGGAGATATGGAGCTTTGAAGGTGCAACAATGGTGGTTTTCTTCTTGGCCGGAAATTTAAGAGAGAGAGGGAATTTGAATGTAAAAATGAAAGAAACACTTCATTTACCCTATTTATATCACGCGTGGTGTCCGGGTCCATTTCGGTTGCTCGGTTCGTTAATTCGTCGCGTATCCGGAAAATTACGCGTAATTTATTATAACTAAATAAAGACTTTAATTTAATTATTTTGATGAGTTTCAAAATTGTAAAAATATCAATTATTTTATTTTATTAAATTAAAACTCGTTTCGCGTCGTATTTCGTTTTCGTTTCGTCGAATCGCGTCACCATCGCGCGTATTCGTTGGAATCGTCATTCGAACGAACACGGCGATGGTTTTGTTTTCCGACTTTTGTTTTCTACTTTCCAGTCATTATTTCAGAACGTTAAACTCACAGATATGTTTGTGTGAATCGTCACCCACGCAAACACACTGTCAGTTCGTTATTCTGAAACGACACTGCAGTTTATGTTTTAATTGTGTTTCCTCACTGTCGGACTCAACTAAACATTCTGTTTTCACCTTGTTTTCACATTGAAATGTCGGCCATCTGATTCCTGTCATCTATGGACATCAGATCGCAACCGATTTGTTTTCTGAATATTGTTTGATTACCGTTGTTTCTCATGATTTGTTGTGTTAACTGTCATTAAGTTTTCACTTAATAAACACAACTAATGTTTCAAATGTATGTTGTACTTAATGTATTTAAGTTTACACGAAAATACGTACAACTGTTCTTGTATTTAGAATCCTGTTAATACAAGTACTGTTTACAAACACATATGTACACATAGTTACTGTATGCAAGTACACATACCGTACGGACTTGCCGGGCGGTCAGGTACTAGTTGTCACATAAATCCAAGTGTTTCAAACTAATCACAATCATTAACATACTCATTGGAATGATTATCTGATGTTTATGATAACAGTCAGATTAGTATGTTAAACATGGTTATTAAACCTATTCCAATGTCACATTATGATATTTCATGATATTTGGGTAATCAATAACAAGGATTGATCATTCCTAAGCTGTAAATCCATCTAGAAACTGTTTCAGCACTATAATCAACAATATTAACTATTTGGTTTGTCTGAGATTATTCTGATTAATCAAACGTGTCATTAACCTTATATTAGGAACCTAAATCAGTATAGTTTCCTACATTATCATGCATTGTATGATATGACACTAAAATAAATAATTAATTAAAAATCTAATATCGGTTTGATGACTTTCAAGGCAATATCTTTGACATTGTGCGTTCAGAAAGATCTAATCAGTAAGTTAAAACATAAAGAACTCATTAAATATAAACCAATGCATAATTTAGCTATTATCATCATTTTACGTGTGATTTCACTACTCTTGTGACTTCAGGTGAGTTTCATACAACCCCTTTTCTTTTTAATGTTTTATAAACACCGGGGTACTACTGTGAAACTTTTCTCGCTCATATGATATGTATCACTGTTATCTGTGTGATTTCATGTGATTTGATGAGAACTTGTGGATTTCATGGGATCTTGC
The DNA here is from genome assembly GCA_009363875.1 of Mikania micrantha. Lineage (NCBI taxonomy): Eukaryota > Viridiplantae > Streptophyta > Magnoliopsida > Asterales > Asteraceae > Mikania > Mikania micrantha. The sequence continues at coordinate 29,422 of SZYD01000808.1, read as the reverse complement.
CTGTAGAACAGAACTCTATAACAGAACTTAAAAGCCCTCATTCCTGAACTGTATCTAGTGAACCCATGTGGGCCGAACGAGGAACAATGATAGTACTATCGGCTGACAACCCATTTGCTAGGAGTTTGCAACTCCCCTTACTGTGAATGTTTTGTTACCTGTTTTTCAGAACTTCTTAATGTTGTGATAGACATTAAGACAATGAGTCATTAAGATGTTACCGACAGGTAGTATCTTATACAACGAGAACGGAGTAGTTAGAAAGGAACTAGATACGGGTCCCATTATTATCTTGAACTGTACATCTTGAGAACTTGCATATCATATCATATTGTTGAACTTGAACATTACGAACTCACCAGCTTTGTGCTGATCTTTCAAACTTAAACATTTTTACACTTTTGGAACGTTGTAATTAAATAATTTAGTTATGTAACATACTTAGTTGTAAATTGTACGTTGACTATAATGGCGAAACTTGTAATGTAATTATTTTAAGTTAATATGTGTGTTGTAATACCGGATCAAGTAAGTCACACCTCATCTCTAAGACATCACCATTATGCTTCCGCAACCATTTCAGTGACATCATTAACAGGCGACGAGAGGTGCGGGTGTGACAGTCTTCAGACACTGAAATGAACCGAAGACATATTCTTTAACTACTGGAGCTACAGAGGGAGATCAGTGTTGCATGTTGTAGCGTGATAAGATCCGTTCAATCTAAGCCTTTTGAGATAAACCCAAAAGTCTATTGATCCTATCTCGGTGTATTTCGATGCCAATAATGTAAGAGGCCTCTCCGAGATCCTTCATGTCGAAGTTATGCGAAAGTAAGCGCTTCGACTCATGCAACATATCTAAGTTGTTACTTGCAAGAAGAATGTCATCGACATAAAGGACAAGTATAGTAAAGTTGCTCCCACTCATCTTGAGGTAGGTGCATTGATCCACTTGATTCTTCAGGAAACCGTGCTTCTTCATCACTTCATCAAACTTAAGATACCATTGTCGTGAGGCTTGCTTTGGCCCGTAAATGGATTTCTTTAGCTTGCAGACTAAATGCTCTTGACATTCAGGCATGAAGCCCTCAGGCTGTTTCATGAACAGGTCTTCATACAAGTCGCTGTTTAGGAAAGCAGTTTTGATGTTCATCTGATGTAGCTCTAAATCAAAATGAGCTACGAGGGCCATCACGATCCTTAAGGAATCTTTAAGAGAGACAGGAGATAAGGTCTCTTGATATTCAATTCCCTTTTTGAGTGAAACCTTTCGCAACCAATCTTGCTTTCAAGCGTTCAATGTTCCCATTCGGATCCAGTTTTGTTTTGAACACCTATTTACATCTTACGGGTTTTACTCCGTTGGGTAGTTCTACCAAATCCCAAACATCGTTTTTCTTCATGGAATCAAGCTCATCAGTCATAACTTTCTTCTATTCAGAAGACTGATCACTAGTAATGGCTTCATGATAAGAGGTAGGATCAGTAAACTATCTGTAACACCCCGACCAATGGCGGAATCATCGGAGCGTACACGAAGTGTAGATTGTTCAAAAGCACAGGGTACTAAATTGTAAATACATACATTAAATCACATTCAATGTCATTACAAAAATTACATATCAATAAACCAAACTAATTACTAAGTCCAAGCTCTAATACGATCATCATAATACTCTTAGTTAGTAGTTCCACCTGAAACATGTTTAAGAAAAAGGTCAACTATAAAGTTGGTGAGCTTCACAGGTTTTAAGCACACACACCAAAAATAGTTTGAGAATGATAAGTTGTCACATGTGAATATAAACTCATATGAAATAAAACATGCAAGTAAACCATACGCAGATCAAAAGTTAAGTTGTGACCAAGCTAGCATTCCTAACAATGCCGAAGTAGTAACCTATCACCACAGATTTACCACAAAGGCAAACCCAACCTGGGTGGGATGGTCAATCCAATAGATCTATCATAGTTTACTAAAGTTATGATCAATGCAAGCTCAAGCTAAGTTCATTACAGTTTATGTCATAAAGCTAAGTTCACATGGAATAAAGTTTAAAGCAAAGTTCGTAAGTTGACATGTTTCACCCCTAAAACTTTAAAACAAGTAAAAAGAGGGGCCATGAAGACTCACCTTGATTGATGAGCTAGCTTTGCAAGTAATGATAAATATGTATCCAAATAGTATCCAACACGATTTAGTTTAACCTATAATTGTGTATTCACATATAAGCTAATGCAACCATAACTTATATAGAATTTACCATAACGTGTCTGTATTTCATATGTTTATAATCAAACTTATGATTTCATATAATTTGTTTAAAGTGTTATGATACAAATCGTGTTGTTGTTTAAAGTTTAAAATAGTTATAAATGTTAAAGATATCATAATATTAATACTATTATTAATACTATCTTTATTATTAATAATAATCACATTAATAGTGATAATAATAATAATACTAATAATAATAACAATATTTATGATATTAATAATGATACTTTGTTAATAATACCAATGGTATTAATAATAGAAATATTAATATTAATGTTAACAATAATTTTGTTATTAATAATATTAATATTAATACTAATACCATTAATAATACTAATAAAGGTGATAGTAATAATCGTAATGTAAATATCATTGATAATAGTAATAAATATAATAATCATAATGTTAATTGATAATATTTGTTATACTAATGATATTAGTAATAATAATAATGGTAATTAATACTATAAATAATATTAGTTGTTAATAATAATAATAATAATAATATGAACAATGATAATAACAATAATAATAATTATAATAATAGTAATACTAGTAATAATAATAATGTTTGTTATAATAATAGTGTTAGTAATAATAATGTTAGTAATAATAATGATAATAATAATAATTATAATAATAATAATATGTTAGTAATAATAATAATAATGTGTTAATAATAATTATATTAATATGCTAATAATAATAATATGTTAATAGCAAAGATGGTAATAATAATAATAATGTTAATATGTTAATAACAATAATAAGTTAATAATAATAATGATAATAATATGTGAAATAAATAAATAAATAAAAATAATAATAAAAAAAATTCATTTTATCTTTAAGTTTTCTGTTTAAAAATAAATTGTTAATAAAAAGTTATAAATAAAAATTAATAAAAATGGTCCAAACCGGCGTGAACCCGGCTCGAACCCTCGACCCTAACCTTGAAGCGGAGCGCCTTTACCGGCTGCTCTAGGCTCAAAGCCACGGTATGGAGCCATCCAATATATATTTAACATAGTTCCCGATTGCAACCCCAAATCAGATTAATACCCGAGAGCCCTAGCGTGCTCCTCCATCAAATTAATTTGATTTCGAACTCGATAATCGTAATAAACATGGGGCTTTCATTCCTTGTTGAAAAACGAACAAAATAGTATATAGAATACTTACATTCGATTGCGTTTGGGCTGGGTTCGATCTACGGCTCAGAAACGTCTCAGCCGAGACTTTGTAGCTCGATTTCGCGATCTGTGGAAGTTGTGAGTTGATTTCGATGGTACATAAAGTTTCGTGGAGTCTAGATGAATGTTTGGGTTGGTTTAATTTGATTATTATACACGTTATGATCGAGTTCGACTAAGCCGTTCGTGAACGAGTTTATAGGCTATAAATTCGTATATTTTTGACTGATATTCGACGAATTAATCGTTGATTTCAATCCCATGAAGCTCGGGAATCGTTTAAGTTCGAACTCCTTGTTGTTTCCGTCCACGAATTCGACCGGATCATGGGATGGGTCAAGAAAACGATTTGGGTAATCCATGGATGTGAAGGTGGGTTGAAGATGGTGATAAGAATGGGTAATTGACAACAATGGTCCCTCCTACTTTCTTTACACATTTCAGTTTTATAAATTGACAATTTTTAACCCTCAAGTTTTATAAAACCTTTTATAAAAATGTTTTTAAATTTATAAATTTTATAAAATCATAACATTTATCTAAATTAAATGTCTATACATTTTATTATTATTTTTGTTATTATAATGTTCATTAACTTCTTAATAAACCTTTATAACTTTTAAGAGTTTTATTACCATTGTTGTTATTTGTTTTATTATTATTATGTCTATTTTATTTTTATAAAACTTTAATATAAAGCATTAAAAATAAATTTATTTAAGTTCATGTACACATATATTCATATATATAAATTTGTTATTAATTTTTTATATATTATTATTATATATATACATATATATGTTTATACACACATGTATATATATATTTGAATAATTTAAATGAATAACATTTCGAATTTCTCATTTAATATTAACAAAGTTACAAATTTAATCGAAATGTTACACTTTCCGGCATCCATTTCAGCTTCAGTCATGTAGGTTACATAATCATCAAAGTTAGTAGGCACTTTAGGCCTAGATGACCTCCTGAGTTGATTAGCGAGTTCAGCATGGTTGATATTGTGTTAATGTTGATCACATGAGGTGCCTTCATTCTCGGTAACATTTGGAATCACAGTAAGCCCTGATTGTGTCGGAGTTGGTGTGGTGAAGTTCGGAGTAGCATGGTGTACAAGAAGAGTGATCGGAGGTAAGTTAGTCGACGAGTGTCTCTCCCCCCCCCCCCCCCCGCGTCTTGTACTTCTTGCAAATTAGAATCAAGATTTTCGCTGCTCCCACTTACCTTAGAATCCTCAAGGAAATGAGCATGCTTTGTTTCTACAATTTGAGTGACATGGGTAGGACAATAGAATCTATAACCCTTTGAGTGATCGGGATACCCGATGAAGTAACATGTAACAGTTTTCATGTCAAGCTTCTTTAATAAGGGATTATAGAGTTTAGCTTCGGCAAGACAACCCCATACATTCATATATCTAAGACTTGGTTTCCTTCCTGTCCAAAGCTCATAAGGAGTTTTAGGGACAGATTTCGAAGGAACTCTATTGAGTATATGAACTGTTGTCATTAAGGTCTCAGTCCAGAGGAATGAGGGTAAATCTGAGTTAGCTAACATACCGCGCACCATGTTCATTAGGGTTATATTTCTCCTCTCAGCAACACCATTTTGTTGAAGAGTACCGGTCATGGTGTACTGGTTCACGATCCCCTGGCCTTTACTAAACTTATAAAATGGACCAGGAGCCTGACCCACATCAGTTGTCTACCATAATATTCACCTCCTCTATCTGATCTCACAACTTTTATTTTAAGATCTAGTTGATTTTCAACTTTAGTTTTATAATCTTTAAAAGTTGTAAGTGATTCAGATTTGTCCTTGATTAGATACAAGTACATGTAATGAGAATAATCATCAATAAAAGTGATAAATGAAGTAATCTTAATTATGAGTCATTAACCTCATATTTATATACACCCAAGGGGAAACCCTAATTAGGATAAATAAGGATAATTACGTCCATCAAATAATTATCTATCTGCTAGGGGTAATTAAGTAATTGATCTATTTAGTTAAATAATCATGAGGGACATATTGTAAATATTTAGTCTTACAACATGAATATAAAATTCAGAGATAATTATTTATAGAAACATGTTAGACCTATTTTTGTTACCAAAATAAATATTAACTTTTCGAGGTTGATTTTGATTTTAGTAAAAAAAAAAAGAGTCCAAATATTGATTTTTGCTTTCCCAGCAGACAGTAGAGGTGCACAAATCGGGGTTTTTTTAACCGGTTCCGGTTTCAACATGTTCCAGTTCCGGTCAACAAAGTCAATACCCGGTTCCGGTTCCAGGTTTTGACCGGTTCCGACCGGTTTTTGGCCGGTTCCGCTTCGTGTTTTGGCCTGGTACATGTGGAACCAGTTCCGGTTTTGGTTCTGGTTCTAATTTGTATAAAAACCAGACCTGTTTGTGCCTACCGGTTAGGGTATGACCAGTTCCGGTTTTTTTGCGCACCTCTAGCAGACAGCAGGTGATATTGTACTAATGTGCTATTGCCTGTTTGCAAAGAAACAACATCTTTATGTTTTATTTTGGGCTTATTCGATTGTAGTCCAAAATAAACTTGTGGCCCATTTACATTCTTAACTTAAGGCCCACATGTTAAATAGAAAGTTCAAACTTCAAAACAGAGGTGGGCAAAAAACCGGACCCGGAACCGAACCGACACCAGAACCAGAATCGGTCATACCCGAATCGGTGGGTACAAAAGGGTATGGTTTTTCAGACAAATTAGAAATGGAACCGAAACCAGAACTGGTTCCACCTATACCCGGGCAAAACTCGAGCCGGAACCGGCCAAAACCCGAACCGGAACCGGCCAAAACCCGAACCGGAACCGGTCAAAAACCAGTTGGAACCGGTCGAAACCCGAAACCGAAACAGGGTATTGACTTTGTTGACCGGAACTGAAACCGGTTGAAACCATAACCGGTTCCGGTTAAAAAAAACCCGATTTGCGCACCTCTACTTCAAATAGTCGTTAAATAACTCTTAACTGGGTTTTTTTTTTCACCCATGCATTGCGGTTGGGACTCCACCATTGTCTCGAACAATACAAAAATCAAAACTAAGATACAAAATTGAGCGTCGTGACTGTAACCAATATCTCTTCCTACTTACTTTATGGAAAAAAAAAAATTAGGGGATCTAACACTGAGTGTGAGGGCAAAAAATTAAATAAAAAGTTTCTTTGCTTAAAAAGGCTAAAACATATTTTTAAAATACTCAAAACAAACTCAAACGAACTCTGATTGAACTCATTTAGATCATTGAACTCTGTAATATTAGTTTTTATGTTTTAGTTTTAACAATTAGCTATAAAAGTTTATGTTTTGGGGTCTTGTTTTTAACTTTTAGATTTTATTTTAGGCTTTAAAGTTTAGGTTTTAATAACATGATTAGTAACTTGACCCACCGCGCATTGCGGCGACGTCGAAATGTATATAATTTGGATTTATAGTTTTGAATGAAAACATTTTATATTTGACCCAACTTGTTTCCCATTAAATTTATATTGAAACATAAACCAACTTAAGTGTAAATGCACGTTCTAAACTCTAAAACCATGAGGAGTTAAAGTGACGTTTTATAAAGTTTAGAAACCTAAATGTTTTAAAAGTTAGAGAGTTAAAAGTGATTAGTTGTAATTCACTAAATATAAAGAGAAAAGTATGAACTCTTGATTTTCTATGAAAGGTTTTGAGTTTGAGTCCGTGTTAAGGCATATTTCTCGAGACAATGTTAGAAAGTTTACTCAATTATGAGATTGTTTTTGGTGTCAAGTCATTTAAAAAAAAGATGACAAAAGTTATATGATAATAGAAGTGAAGAAAAAAAAACTAAAAAAATACTCCCAAACGATTTGAACATGAGAAAATTACATAATTTACCAAAAGTGGTGCAGTGCTAAATCAATCCAGCCACCATGAGCTATTGTCTAATGTTTTTAATTAATAAATAACATCTAAATAGAAAAATAACGAACGTTGCTATTTAAGTAGGATAGGAATTTATGCTTTGGGGTTTAATGTTTGATGTTTAGGGTTCGATATGTCGGTTCCAATGATACGAAAATGAGTTTGTTTGGGGTTGATCTTCATGTTCTTAAAAATCCATTTCAGTCTTCTTAGATAAAATAAACTTTGTAGGGAAATCTCTCCCTATATTATCTCGTATTTTAAATTTTATGATTTTGTTTAGTGAAAATATGACAATCTACAAATTTATTCTAGGATCCTTAAAATAGTAGAATGTTGCAAAGATGTCAGTCTTGAGTATTTTGTTTAATGAAAATATGATGATTTAAAAATGTTTACCCACTTGGTGGTAGAGGTTTTACCTTCTAAATACAAGGTTATGAGTTCAAACTCAAACAAAAAATTATTTGAATTTATTGGTAGCTTACAAGTATAAAAGATTTGTTATCAAAAAAATAAATGATTCTTGCTGCCGAGTGATGACAAATCTAAATTTTTAGAATTTTTTTTTACCTTATTAATTCTAAGTTTGCTTCCTAAGGTCTAGATATTTAAAATTTTATACAATATTTTCTGGTCTAATTAGTCAATAACATGAATAACACTACATATAAAAAGCGAGAAAGACGTTAAAGTAAAATATTATAGAAAGTAAAGTAGAGTTTTTCATTCATGATTTAAATATCGTTCTAGACATAAGAAATTTTAAATTATGCAATTTTATAAGTTTTGAAAACCAGACAAACGCATAAAAAATTGATTTAATTCTACTATAACGTTCCCATATATAATTACTTTTCATTCAAAGTTTTGTTGCAAATTATACTTAATCGAAAGTGATTAGGAATTCAGATCTTGGATAAGCATCCTTGAAATATATAAATAATTTTTTTTTAACAGCAAACGTCCGGTCACCCGAGATCACCATAACAAATAGATCATACTTTTATCCGAATAAGAGAGTGTAGTGATATGTCCGACCTCACCAGAAGAAAACCTACAATTAAAAAATCATCTTCTTCAACCAAAAACAATATTTACTTTGGACGATACTTCAATTTAATATTTCTCGTAAAAGAGTCAAAAAAAAAAAAAAACAAAAAACCTATCGTTAGAAAATAGCCTTTTTGGTTATACCAACCTAATTGTATCTTTTTTCTGTTTGGTAATTTTTTATTTTAATATTATTATATTATTATTATATATTATTTTCAGTTGAAAATTAAAGCACACCGTTTGAAAAGGGGGACACACTTGTCAATTAAATAAATCATTCTTAACAAACAAATCCATTATATAATTATAATGCCAATCCAATGCGATGCCTTTACCTAAATACAAGCATAAGTTACAATTTAAGCCTCTATAGTTTCTAAAAAGTACAATAATATCCTAGTGTTCCAAAAATCGCATAACTATTTAACTATTTATTCAATTATTCTAAGTTATTTTTTATTTTGAATAATGTAAAAATATAGTTTTAGATTGTTTTGCCGTTTCCATTAATCTTATTTGTGTACTCCCTTTTAAGATAAAACCAGGGATGTCAAATGAATCCAAAACCCTAAAGCATGAAACATTTAAAATGATATTCATGTTTAGTATTGACCATAAAAGTAATCTTAACAAAACAAATATCATACAAGGTGATTCAAGATCTGATTACCCAAACGCACATGTAAGCCTCGTGAAATAGATGGGTTGAGTCTAATGCTGGCAACATAGGCGGATTGGGTAACGGGTTAGAATAAGTTCGAGACAGTATGAGTGCAGATCAGGTTGGGTTTTACGCAAAGTCAATTTGGGTCGTTTTTTTTTTAAAAAATCAATTTAGTTCAAGTTAAATTACGTTTTAAGTAAATAAATAGTTTATTTGCCTAATCTTCATTAATTTTACCATCAAATATATTATTGATAAGTTTTATCTGTTTGAATTAATTATATTCTCATAGTTTTTAGGTTATCTATCTTAACATACATTGTGTTAACGTGTTACACATCTTAACCCCGTTTCATGTGCTGATGCTATTCATTTTAACCCAAAATACAAGAATTGTTTACCCAAACCAACTCATTTATCTTGTTTCGGGTCAAGATTGCCAAGTCTAATTGGGTCGGTGTAAAGGTGACTCTTGACAAAACTTATCTTGATCCGTATTGAGTAAAAGTGTTATTAATCTTAACATTTTCTATGTTATGATGATAACCAATTCAACCCAAAATAAAACGATTATTCATCCAAACCACTCTATTTATCTTGTCTAGGTTAAAGATTGTCAAGTCTACCCTACACAATCCTTTATCTACAACATTTGACTCAACATTTTTTTTTATTTTTGTTGTTGAATTTTAATTCATCAACTTATTAGTTTTTTCTATGTTTTTCGTTCTTTGGGTAATAAAATTATACAAACTAAAAATATAATAAGTTATGTTTTCCATTAACTTAATTATATAAAAAAACTTTTAAAAATACAGGGGTGTGAGTATAATTAACATATACTTAAGGAGCTGAAGGATAACATCAAATACTTATGCTCAACAAAACTGAAATTGCAGTTAGTCGGGTTGGTGCGGTTACAGAGAGGAACACCAAACGGAAAACACACAAAGAGAACGAAGAGATGAACGACGAGGCCGGCGACGCGGTGATGGTCGGAGAGTTGAACGAAGGTGGCTCGAACCGTCCGGAATCCGGAGGAGAAGCAGGAGATCCGATGACGGTCGACGGCGGTGGCGGCAAAAAGAGCAAAGTTAGGGGACCTTGGTCGCCGGAGGAAGACGTGATTTTGAGCGAACTTGTGAGCAAATTTGGGGCGAGGAACTGGAGTCTAATCGCCAGAGGTATCCCTGGGCGTACAGGAAAATCGTGCCGTCTACGGTGGTGTAATCAGTTAGACCCTACCGTTGAGCGCAAGCCGTTTACTGGTAAGAATGAATACTTTTAACACTCCTTGAAGTCGTGATCGAGTCTCGGTATCAAATTTTTATGCATTTGTGTCAGGATTCAGCGGTGATCTGTGTTAGTGAATTGATCGCGTTTTTTTTAACCATCGATGATGATTGATGAATGCCCTAGGATTTTTCGTTCTCCATGTCTATGTATGTCGTGAAGTGATTTCTATAAGCTAGGTCGTAAATTGTTGGATTGAGGTAAAATGATTTCGAAGTTCCTTTAATTTTTTTAATGCGGGAATTGAGGATTTTAGCGTTGTTTGGGGAATGGGGATTACACGATATGACTGGACTATGATCTCAAATCTAGGTCAAAGTATATCTACTTTTGGAGTAATTTGTTTTTCTATTATTTTTGTACTTATGGTGAACCATCACATACTTTGGTTGTGTAATCATTATTGGATGGTGTACATGTCATGTATATTGATTTTGTTTTCCTGCTTTTTATGATCAAGAAGTATCTTAGGTGCAGTGTGTTTAAGGCCAACATAAGTTTGGATAATCAGTCCTAAGAGTTGTATAAAATCTATGTATCTCACATTGTTTATGGTGGAAACTGGTGAGTAAAATGAAGTTACTAAAAGGCATCATATATTTCAGCAGTTGTGTTTGATATTTTTAATAGGGTTATACTTATTGCTCATCAATCTAGCAATCTTTCTAGGCACTCTATAAGCTGTTAAGAAATTTGGAACTAAGCAAACTCCCGTTTCTTGATAACATGGAAGCACATATATTAGAATGTGACACTCAATTTCCTTTCATGCTTGTAGCTAATATTGTATTTTCTATTCCTCTGTCCAAAGAACATGTGATCACCATGCTCATGTGTGTTTTTTCTTGGGGAAGAGAAAACAATTTTAGGCAATATCTCTGTTGGATTAAATAGGATATGTTGTTAAAAGTGCAAGTACATGACAACCAATAAACTTATGTATATTTGTTCTAATAGATATGCCTTGACTTACTCTTGGTGTGAATGATATCTGACAGTTTCTCTACTATTACATGAGTGTTTGGTTTAAAGCATTATCCGATCTTCAAACTTTACCTTATGGAAGTATTTTGTCTAAGGACTTGTATCCAATGAAAACCCAACCTTAGAGAGTTAACACTTAAACCCGTTTCTGCCCATTCATTTTAAATTCTGAAGAAAAAAATGCGATTCATATTAAATTTGAATTAAAAAGTGAGTTTAGAATAAAACAATCAACTTTAATGTTTTTTAATGTGGACCACATATTTTTTTCAGGATTTATATTAAGTGGCTAAAAATAGGTTTAATGGTTAACCTTCTAAGGTTGGGTTGTCATAGGAAAGGTCCTTTTGTGTAAAATGATTTCCTGCCTTTGATACCTATATGTGGGTAAAAACAGTAATAAAAGAGCTACCATAACTAACTTGGGATGAGTGCTTTGTTAAGTTGAATTGGAATGGAAGGAAAATACAAATTTGCAATTGCTAACTTGAGAAGTTAGGCAAGTATTTAAATGAGTTCTTGTCATGTCGAATGTTGATAATGTTCTCACATTCCTTACTAGACCATTTGTGGTTAAAAGGGCTCTGTTAATACTTTTTAAGTTTTTATAAGATTGTGTAAGGAGAGTGCAAGATCATAGAATTAACATTCCCAAGAATCATGTGGTTTTTGATATCTAATAGTTATGTCTAAATTATAGCTAATAACTGTTGGGTCAATCATTTAAATTTCAAAGCAAAGTGGTCTTTGTAGATATTATTCTTTGATGAGTTTGTGATTATTTGTTGCTGAATAGGGTCTCATGAACATGCATGCAGATTGTTTGATTGCTACTCTGCTATATTTCAATGTTTGATCCTCAAAGAGCCTTTTATTTTTAAAGATTTTTTGTGTATAAAATTTCATTTGGAATGAATGAGATGTTATGTTGAATCTGGAGTGGATAAAAAAGGAAATAAAATTTTCAATTGTTAACTTGAGAATTTAAGCAAGTTTTTAAATGAGTTCATTTGCCACTTTGCTAACTTTGTCACATTCTATTTTACTTTCCTAATTAAGAGCTTACAACTCATCCTCCAGCCCTATACCCATTTTTATTTTATGTGGGTAAAACACTAAAACCTTCAATTTTACCCCTTTCCAATCCCCAATGCCGTATCTCTAAATTATGGGGTAAAACAATAGGGTATCCCCATATTTGGGGGCTCACTTTCATCCCCTGAGTTTATTAATTATACTTTTAAGTGGAAGAAAAAGAAAAAAATTACAAAAAACATAAATAACAACTTTTATTTAATTGAATAGAGATAGATATGGGGTATATGTTGTGAAAGTTTTTTAGAAGATAAAACAATCTAAAGAATAAATGTGAGTTTTAGTATATTATGCCATTATGGGGATGGGGATGGGGTGTGAATGCTTAGACTATATGAGAAAAAAAGTTTCTACCAGATTGTGTATGTAAAGTGTGGACATATTCATAGCTTTTCCAAGAATAATATGCCTTCAATAATCTAAAATTTATGATGATGGATTATTGCTGCTGACTTCATCACACTTAAAGTGTAGGTGGTTTTTGTCGATATTGTTCTTTGGTGAGTTCTATGATGGCTTGTTGCTGAATAGGGCGTCGTGAACATGCATGCAAACAAATGCTCCTGTAAACATGATATAATTAATAAATAAATTTCACTTTTGACCAGTCTGTTTCTTCTAATGATCCTTGTTTACTCTTTGATGATTTAGGATCTTGTTCGATCAACATTTCCTTTTCATGGTTGAATTTCTCAATAATGTGATTTGTATATTGTGACATGAACCATGAGTGTTATTGGCATAATCTTACAGAGTTAATCCTTATAGATCCAATTATCGTTTTTCTTTTTTTTCTTTTTTTTTCCTTTCTGTTGAGCAGATGCGGAAGATAGGATTATAATCGAAGCCCATGCAATTCATGGAAACAAATGGGCATTAATTGCAAAACTGTTGCAAGGTAGAACAGATAACGCGATCAAAAATCACTGGAATTCCACCCTGAGACGCAGGTGCATCCATTCTAACACCACATACTTGTTGCCATCCACCTCTGAAATGGATATCAACAACCTTGATACCACAAAGGCTTCCTCTGAAGACACCTTATCAAATGAAAACAACATCAACCCTCCAGAAACCGAAGATGTCACAACTCATAACATCTCTGAAGATCCAACCTCAACCCATCGGACTGTTACCCGTCCAACCCCACATTTTGGTGCATTTTCTGTTTACAACCCATCGAATGGAGTTCAACCAACAATGGTTGTACCAAAACAGGGACCTTTAATACAGGCTTGTAAACCGAGAAGTATTGGGTCTAATTTTCTTAAAGGCTATTCTGCTGAGTCAGTGGTTCCATCAAGATGTGGTCATGGTTGCTGTTCTGCTTCTCAAACCTCATTATTGGGTCCTGAGTTTGTTGAATATGAAGAACTTCCTCCGTTGTCAAACTTGGAATTAGCTGCCATTGCTACAGACCTCAACACCATTGCCTGGATCCAAAGTGGCCTAGAAAAACCTGGATCGACCCAAACCCAAACCCAAACTCAAACTCATGTCTCCCTCCCAGTTGAAGGACTGAGTTGAAACGGCTAGGTATTATTTAAGTTTTTTTGTCCTGAATATAATATGTCGGCTTACAAAAACTCGAGTTTCTTGCCAAAGATGAATGATCTATAGAGTTTGGTTTTGGCCCTTTATGGTTTTACAAATATCTGAATATTGAACTACTAAACTGCTGTTTTATGCATTATGAGGTTGTTGTAGCTTGTGGCTTCGGTATGTTCTTTGTTGAGACTTAGGATGGTACCAGTTGGAGCCTTGAGGGGGAGAAATAAGATGATCATCAGTATGCCTGGCAAAATAAATGAGTTAGGTTGGATAACAGGTTAGAACAGGTGCGGGTCAGGATGAGTTTTAAGCAAAATCAGTTTAAGTCTAAATGATTTTTTTTAAATATCAATTTTGTTCAAGTTAAAATAAGTTTTAACTAAACAAATAGTTTATTTTAATATTTTTTTAATGATTTTCTCATCAAATATATAATTGGTTATTCACGAAACGTGAGAAGCAGATGATTAATCATATGCTTCCGTAAGAAATCGAAGAATTTCTTGGGAATCCTACAAGATCCGTTCATTTTTTTTATCTGACAGATGTTCAGAACTTTATCTGGGCTCGAATTTGAGTCTATAATGTTCATATAGTTTATCCATCTTGACTCACATTGTGCTACCCATTTCAACCCAACATACAATATTTGTTTGATCAAATCTACTCATTTATCTTACTATCGGTCACGATTGTCGGGTCTAATCTCCAACTTAAGATCAGTTCATATCATTAAATAGAGCTCAAGCTCAACTTATTTACTATAAAGGACTCCTAGCTCGGCTCAAGTATATATACATATTACTGATATGCTTTCTGTGATTTGTTAATATTTCACTCTTAGTTCCTAGGTTTTATAAATTACTCATATGATCACAAACTTTAGACATTTGTAACACATGATTCCTAGGTCGCCAAATTACCCTTATATAATAACAATATGTGTTACAAATGTGTAAAGTTTGGGACCATATGAGTAATTTATGAAACTAAGAACCAAGAATAACTAGCAAAACATATGAATCATATATATAATTTACTCTTTTAAATATGAATGATATGAATAAAAGTATGATTAAAAGATAACATTAAAAGATATCTGCTTAACCATTTAAATTTGGTTTTAACTTTTAAGATCAAACAGCTCCTTTGTTTGTTTATCAAGTGAGCTAAAAATTGGGCCTGTGGCTTGTTTAAGCTCAACTATTTTAACCTTAACGAACCGATCTCTGCTTAGTAATACTGTACCAGCAGAGAGTTGACGTGTTAAATAAAAGGATATGTTTGCAGAGTAAAAGGGACAGGCCATCCATCATGAAACTTGTCCGATCTAAACTTTTGCCTAATTTGCTCGGACATCGAGATACGATACATGATTATTTACCAAATAACTGTTTTTTTTTTGTTTTTTGAAAGAGAAAGTAATTTTTATTTATATATTTTTTTAACATCTACAAAGAATCACATAGCTAGTGGGGACGAGCAAGCAAAAAGACCCCATTACACTTAAGAAAATATTAAACAAATCAAACTACAATTAACCAAAAAAATCTTTTGTTTTCATATCCATGTTTCATGATTTTGAAATTGATCTCTTCCACGAGTCTATTTTAGTCTATTGCTGATCTTGCCTTAATAGCTGATCGAGGTGTCACTCGTCATTTTTTTTATAACCGTGGGAACCCACTTACATGGGAAACCCCGGGTCCCCCAATATCAAACTAACAGAGAAGAACATATAAAACGTGACGGTAAGCAACCGGGTCGGTGACCTTCAAGAAAAATTGCTCCAAGTGGGATCACTCGTCATTTTGGTTAAATGATTTTTGGAGTTGGTCTATGATATCTTATAAAAATGTAACCATAAAAATGAATTGTTGGCGTTTGTTATTTAAAAGTATTGGTATAAAATTCTCTATTAATTGAAAATAAACGGGTTACCGTGTCAACATTTTTAATTAATTAAGAATTGCAAATAATCAAGAAAATAACATATATATCATGTTAACTTTATCATTTTGATTTACTTGTATGGTTAACGTATGACTAAACAGGATGAAAACCAATATTTTGTTAGTCACAAGTCACAAAATTTAGTGGATGGTAAGAACACGATCACATTAAATAAAATACAAACGATAAATTGGTAAAAATATTAAAGAAAAAAAAAGAAAAGAAAAACTTTTACGTGTTCACATGCTGCTGCAAGATCAGCTACGGAATATTGACGTTATGTCCTACATTTCTGACTATTACCATCAGACTATTGGGTGTGCCAAGGCGCCCCAATCACTCCACGTGTGCGCCACGTAGGCGCCACATAAGCACTCACCACAACCACTCACCCCACCATTTTGGTGGAAATGCCCCATTACCCCACTCACTCCACGTCATCATTCCTTTTTAATTTAATTTTAGATATAATTAATAAAAACAAATTACAAATTAATCAAAAAATTACAAACTAATAAAATAAATTAAAAAAAAATTACAAACTAATAAAAAAAATTAATAAAAAAATTACAAACTAATAAAAAAATACAAATTAATTATCTCTATATTTATTACGAATTTTATCCTTCTCCCGCTCGGCAATTTCGCGGTCGAGCCCGGTTAAGTGGTCGGTGTTGGTGAATAGAAGTTGTAACTCTACCAACCGTTGACGTTCCCGTTTTAATTCGTTAAAGTCACCGATTCGTTGAGATAAGTGTTCTATTCCTTGGTTATAATCCGGGGTCGTTTGAGATGAAGAGCCTCGTCTCGCCCTTGCTCGGTCGGCTTTTGCGCGATCTCTCCCGATCGGACGAGTCAAATCCTCTATCTCGTTGTCGTCCTCTTCTTCTTCTTCGTCGAGATCGTTTAGATTTATATTCACTCGAGCATCCGACGTGCCGGGGCTATCCGTTGACGATGCTTTTGATCGTTTTGAGGCCGACGATTGTACCGTCTCGAGTCGAATCCAGTTCGGACATTTTCTCATAAGCTCCCAACTCCGTTGAAGCGAGAACTGAGTGTTAAACTCTTCCCGGTACTGCTCTTCCGCTTCCCGCTCGATCATCGCGTCGCTTTGGCCGCCCCGACGAGTTTGCCATTTCTGGGAATAAATCCCGTTGAACTTTCTAACCTTTAGGTTCATGTCACGCCATTTGCTAGAGAGCATATCGTTTGTACGATATTCCCCACGACCCATTTCTGGGAAGAGTGGGTATTTTTTTGTATTGAATGTTAGAAATGAGAAATATTTTTTTGGGTTTAATAGTTGAATGGTTGGTTTAAATAGGTAAAAAAAAAATTTTTTTTTTTTTTCTTTACCTTTCCAACGGTTCAAAAAATTGCCGTTGCAAGCCTTCACGCCCGTTGGTGGAGCCACGCCTTGCCTTCACGCCCCGATCACGCCCTAGGGGGGGCGGTGTGCCACGCCCACTCCCACGCCCCTTCACCCGGCACACCGATAGGTTTCATACCATGTGTGTTGTGAATTATATGTCACTTCTCCATATTTAAGTTTCTGCTTTATTTCCATTTCTTTTTGTTACATAAACCACCTAAATTACAAAATACATAATTACATACTACTAAATAAACATGTAAACAAAAGAAAAACATAAATAAATATATATGTACAAAAAGACGTGTTACTTTTTTGTTGTATCATCAGCCTTTTTTTCATGTTTTACTCACATTAAATAATACGAAACTTGTCGCTCTATGTTATATTTTTAATATTTTGGTTTGCTTTTATATAATTATATTTAAATAATAAAACTCAAGTCAACTCATGGTTTGAGATGAATTTTCTTCTATGGTCATATTCCACTTCATTTCTTAAAATTACGGATGTGAGACAAACCAGAAACTTAAAAAAAAAAACTTTAGTTTGGCTTTAAAAGGTTATACTGAAATGTAAAAATTGTTTTTAAATTAAAAACTCTTAAATTTTAAATAAACTACTTGTTATTCTCAGTGGGGAATGTACGTATTAGGGATCGTAGTGGCATAGTCTCAGGACATCAGTGATTTTGGACGTATATAAACATTTAGGAATGGTGTTTTCAAGTGACAACATCGGTTTTTGTATTAGTGACAACATTGGTTATCATATGCATACATATATATATATGGTAAGGATCGGTTGTTAACCCACCTTAATTGCGTTAACCCATCAACCTTAGCAAAATCAACCCAAATCTTTGAAAAAAAAAGTTTCATGGCATTTATTATACATAAATAGAGGATTCTTTTTTTTTGCTAATTCACAAACGTTTACAAATTAAAACAAGTGTAAGTTTGTGTTACACTTCAAGTTATATTTATTTTTACGTCGCTTACACTGACGTAAGATCCTAAACGGTGATGAATTAGCAAAAACTAAAAAAACAAACCCTATATATGTATAATAAAGCCCATAATTTTTTTTTTCAAAGTTTTGGGTTAATTTTGCCAGTGTTAATGTGTTGACACAATTAGATGATCTTATCTGATATATATATATATATATATATATATATATATATATATATATATATATATATTACTCGTTAATTAATTAAATACCTATAACCAAATACCATTATTTAGCCTAATTAATTAAATATAAAAACTCACCTCTACTATTTATTTAGCCCACTAAAACCTAAATACCCAAAACCAAACAAATTACAAATACCTAATTATATTTCAAGAACAACTAGAAAAGTTACATGCGCGTTGCTGCGGGTGGTAGTCAATATGTGATTAAATTTCACGAGTTGCAACATGGTGGGATGATTATATATATATATATATATATATATATATATATATATATATATATATATAAGGTTATGACTGATTGGGTTTGAATATTAAATTTTAGATAGACAACATTATTACTCCTTATACGTTACAGTATATGAATTTTAATAAAAATTAATAAGAAAAAGTATAAAAATATCAAATCGAAGGCGTGTGAATCGATGTGTTTACGAAGCTAATCATGTATGTTGCATCCTATATTTATAACATAAATATATAAAATTACAGCAACATGGTTTTGGATGTCGAAACATAGATTGAATACAGCTAACTTCTCATGTGTTTTAATTCAAACCAAAACATATATAATATAACTTGTTTTGTCTTGGTTCTGCGTTCGGCAGCAATTATACAACGATTTTTAATATTAAAACACACTCATGATCCCGTATATTAAAACACATTTATAAAAATAGGTCACAACAATTGTTACTCTGACGTAAAACTCCAAAGTGTAGGCATCGCAAAGGTTTATATATTTGAGATCAACCATAAATGCTTTGGTAAACAAAGTGAGTTCATGTAAAAGAAAAAAACAAAACAAAGCGTAAAATAATGAAAAAACTTAGAAGGAAACAAAGTATGAAAGGGAGTCACACGTTGCGGTGAAATTCCACCACGATTTCAAATATCAGAACGCGTACATTATCTAATATATATAATCTCATATATAAAAAGTATGTAAAAATGATTGTCATTTTAATATAAAATCTCATACATAAAAGCACGTCACGACAGTATATTCGAAAATCATGAATAAATCGCACCGTTGTAAAAAAGGTAAGAAAAAAAACAAAAAAGATCAAAAGTTGTTAAAATTGTCATTTTAAAAATTAAAATTATGAAACCACAAAGCGCATTTAAAAAAGTAAAAGTATGTCATAGTTAATCTAATCAGAAACATAGATGAAATAGGTTTTGATTAATATTTATTCCGAAACGCATTTATTAAAAACACGCCACACTTAACGTAATTATTAAAAGTGTTTCGCAACATTAACTCAGAGTTGTTTCGGGTAAAAATTAACAAGATTAACTTTTAGCAAAACCGAATTAGAAAAGTGGGGTGTTGTGTGTAACAAACAAATATGTTGAATATACTGAGGATATGTTCAGGATATCCCTGAATATCCCTGAGGATATTTGAATATACCAAACAGAAAAATAGCAATACACACGAGATTTATACGAGGAAAAGCCCTTAATCCCTTAGGATTGCCGGCATAAAAACCTCGGGAGGTGACAATCGTCACTCTGCCTAGTATTATTAATAATCAAATTAAGATAATACAATAGAAAGAGCACAATGTAATCGATACTATAATGCTAAATCAGTGAATGTTGTGTGTTCGTTTGATCGCCAGTGTCCTATATCGATCCATTGCCTCAATATTTATACTACAAATCTATTATAGACGTTTTACAACGTTCACAAATCAGTTCCTATTATTCCGGCACGTTTTCATCATGGAAGACCTCTTCAAATCAGCCACTTCCCATTTTCTTCATAGTGGTCAAAGCTATTTGCATCACGTTTCCTTGATAATAGGAGCAGTCAATATTCAACCTGAAATTTCCTGAAATCTCGCAATAAAGATTAAATAACAGAGATAATTGTTAGTAATATTCATATTCTGAAAATATCCATGATCCCGAAATATCCTGGATCCTGAAATATCCCGAATGAGGATATTTTGGCGCCTAACAATTGCCCCCAATTTTACAGCGTTAATGTTTACAGCTGTAAAATTCAAAGATAAAATTTGAAATTCAAAAAATTTGAATTAACGGTTGCGAGATTAAAGGGACGGTTAGATTGCGAGGCGGTTACTGTAGGGATGTCAGAAAACTGTACATATAATGATCACGATATCCTCCTTTCAAATCACTTATCATTTTCCGATCGTCTTCTCCGGTAAGTTTACTCCAATTTCTCTGTTATTTCTTAACTTTAATTTAGTAAAAATGTCGCATTCTTCTTCTTCCTCCGAAGATAGTGATTTCTTTGATCAGAATATTCTTCCGTACACTGATCAAAACGCATGCACATTTGATGATGATCACATTGAGGTTATGCAATCCTCTCGAGCTTTTTCTGAAAAACCGTTTTTCGTAGATATGATCCTGCCTTAAAAGCTGATCATAGTTCAAACAAATGGGTTTGTTTTCCTGAATATCCATTCTCTTTAGGTCTATCTTTTCCTTTTCCCACATTGATTTCTGAGTTCTTTCGAATCACTCGACTATGCTATCCTCAACTCATGCCAATGGGTTGGCGATTACTCGTTACTCTCCATAAACTAAACCATAAGTATGGTCTCAACATCGGAGTTGCCGAAATTTCTTCATCATATCAACTTCGTACTCATGGGTATTCCCGTTTTTTACTTCATAGACGGCCTGGTGCTCCTATTTTGGTCCATGGGGTTACCATGAATGAGGAGGAATGGCGAGACAAGTTTTTCTTTGTTAAAAGAAGTTCTATCCCTGGGGGAATTTCTCTTCCTGTTAGTTGGTTATTGAAGGGTAGGATATTTTATCTCTTCATTATCATTATTTGAATGTTTTATTAATCAAATTTTGTTTGCCTTTTAATTATAGCACCGAAGTTTGAATCATTGATTACTGAGAATCAAGATACTCAGCAAAAAATCCAGTCATTATTGAGGATCGAGGAGAGGGAGCGAAAGTTTGTACCCTCATCAAAGGAAAATATCCCTATTTCATCTTCATCTCATAGTGTTTCTTCAGAACAATCGCAAGCTCAGATGACATCAGGTATCCTTGAGTTAGTTTTAAGGTTTGGATTATTCTTTCACAGTTATTTTATTTTTATTTGTTTGTTTAGAATCGGATTTTGATCTTGAGGATCTCACTGATTTCCTTACCATCAAAAAAGAAAAAATCAGCCCTGTTCCTCCAAAGGCCAAGATAATGCATACTCGCTCTACCAAAACCTCAAAGAAACGCAAAGGCGCCGACACCATCAACGTGGATGATATCCCTGATTTCCCTGCAGTTGATATTCTCCATAAGGTATATCTCCTTTTTATTGAATTCCCTCAAAAACTATATCCTTAATTTATTCCTATTGTGCAGGTTATCTCGAAGATATCAAGCGACAAGGAAGCATATGAAAAACAAATCGAGGATATCGAGGACCAGAAAAAGATCGCTGCTGCCAAGGCCAATCATTATGAGAAGGATAATTCCAAGCTCAAAAAGCAAATCAAAGATAATGAGGCCACCCATAAGCTGAAGATAAAGGAAATCATTGAGGGGACGAAGAAGTCTGCTGCTGTCGCTATCCTTAAAGCAATGATTCAGATGGCAGAGAAGTCAAAACAGGAGGGCTCGGACTTATGGGATAAGGACCTTGCCGATTGGAGTAAAGTTTTGGCCAAGCTGACTGGGGATATGGCGGAGACTTCTGATGCGGCAGTGAAGACGACGAGCGTGGTGGAGACCAGCAAGGTGGCAGGAGGTGAGGATGTTGGTGCAGGTGGAGGTGAGGATGTTGCGACAATGGGCGATGAAGACATATTTGAGAAGGTCTGAGCCCATTATATTTGTGGTTCTTGTTCTCATTTTATGTGGTTCTTTGTTAAACAATATTTTGGTGTTAAGTCCCTTTATGGGCAGACAATTTATGAAGCTTTAGGTGGAGGGACCATGTGTTTACATGGCGAAGCCTAAAGTTTTTTTTTTTTTTTTCTTTTAACTTGATATTCTCAGTATACCGGGTGGAGGGACCATGTATTTTCATGGCGAAGCCTGGTATATCTGCTTTAGTATGGTTAACTTTTAGTTTAGTAGTTTTACTAATGAATGCTTTCAGAACATTATGATTTGTGCCATATCCTAAAATTTTGTTTGATTAAGTTATTCCCATTGTAGCTTATTGTTCAGGTTTCTTGAAAATCATATCTTAAATGTACAGGTGTTAAGGATATTGTTGTAATATAGGCAAATTCTAATTTTGAAAATACTCATTCGAAACCATATTTCAGGATCAGATAAATGTAATTAAAAATAAAGATATGAAATAAGAAATAAATACCAATTCCTTGAATGAGTAGATTTATTTTCAAAACTCTTCTTATCCTTGTTGGGATAATGTAGAATTTACATACCTTAATATCCTTGGATGAATTATGAACATACTCATGTAATATCCTGAAATAGTTTTCAATTTCGAATCTATATCTTCAATATCCTTATGTATGTTAAAAGTTGACGAGATATCTTTAAATATCCTTGAATGCTAATCCCTGCACACATTTAACAAACAAGAAAGATTGGGATAATCCCAATATACTGGCGACTAAGGCCGGTTAGACTGGCGACAAGGCCGAAAATACTGGCGACAAGGCCGATTATACTGGCGACTAAGGCCGAAAATACTGGCGACTATGGCCGGAATACTGGCGACTATGGCCGGAATACTGGCGACAAGGCCGATTATACTGGCGACTAAGGCCGAAAATACTGGCGACAAGGCCGAGAGATACTGGCGACTAAGGCCGGAATGCTGGCGACTAAGGCCGGGATACTGGCGACTAGGCCGGAATTCGGTGGATCCCTGGTGATAGTCTTTGAAAATGAAATTGTCAGCCACTCAGCGTGTACTGGTCCCAAAATCTCCAACTATACCGGGATATTACGGAGGATCCATAGTTATAACCCTTGATAATGAAATTGTCAGCCACTCAGCGTGTACTGGTCCCATTATCTTGGATTATAGCAGGATATACGTGCGCTAGTGGCGAGGGTATGAACCCTTAGTCTTCAAAGGTCTTTTGAGTTTTGATTTCAGGTCAAAACTTTGCAGCTAGACATAAAGTCAGTGCGGGGTCTTCATCAAGTTTTGATTTCAGGTCAAAACTTGGGTTGAGACATATAGCCTCGTATCTTCTCCAGCTATTCCTGCAAAAACATAGAATATTTTTGCAAAGGTAGGCATTAGGGATCCCTAAGCCTCTCCAATGCTTAAGTTAGTATCAGGATAATTTGAGAATGTATATCAGGATATAATAGTAGGGATATATAAGAATTTTGCGAGAAATAATCATGTAGAGTAAATATTCTAGTGAGATTTATATAAAGTATGATTTTAAATGAATAGCATTCCATGCCCTAGGAATATTTTCACCATCCATAGTGATTAATCTATATGCCCCCTTTACAGCTTCGGAATCAATTCTGTAAGGTCCTTCCCATTTTGGGGCTAGCTTTCCATCTGTTGGATTTGTGGTATTCTGGAATGCCTTTCTTAAAACTAAGTCTCCTACTTGGAATCTTCTGATCCTTATATTCTTATTGTAGGATTTAGCTATCTTTTGCTGATAGGCAGCCATTCTAATTTTTGCAATATCCCTAGATTCGTCAATAGTATCTATATCCTGAGACAGGATTTCGTTATTAGCTTCTATAGTTTGTAAACTCGTTCTTGCAGTAGGGATAATCATCTCAGTTGGGAGTACAGCTTCTGAACCAAATACTAATGAGAATGGGGTTTGACCAGTCACATTTTTTGTAGTCGTTCTATCCGCCCATAGGACAAATGGAAGTTCTTCTGCCCATTTTCCTTTCTTAGATCCCAACTTCTTTTTGAGATTGTTTATGATTATCTTGTTGCTTGATTCTGCTTGTCCATTAGCTTGAGGATGTACTGGTGTGGAAGTAATCATTTTTATCCCCCACGCTTCACAAAAGTTGGTAGTTCTTTTGCCAATGAATTGAGATCCATTATCGCAGGTAATCTCAGCAGGTATCCCGAACCTGGTCAGGATATTCCTTTTTATGAAGGATATTACTTCCTTTTCTCTAACCTGTACGAAAGCTTCGGCTTCAATCCATTTTGAAAAGTAATCAGTCATGGCGAGCATGAATACTTTTCCTCCTGGCGCTTTTGGCAGTTTTCCTACTATATCCATTCCCCATTTCATGAATGGCCATGGTGAGACTTTTGGATATAGAGGTTCAGCCGATTGGTGAAGGATATTGCTGTGTCTTTGACAAGCATCACATCTCTGGGAATAGGATATTGCATATTTTCTCATAGTAGGCCAAAAATATCCTGTTCTAAGGATTTTCGAAAGTAATGCTCTGCCCCCAGTGTGATTTCCACAATCTCCTTCATGAATATCCTTAATTACTTCTAAGGTCTCTGGTTTTTCTAAACATTTTAAGTATGGACCAGCTACCGATTTCCTGTATAGAATATCCCTAATGAGTATATATCTAGATATCCTGATTTTGAAGGCTCTATGGTTTGTTTCTTCATCAGGTATTTTTCCTGTTCGAAGATATTCTTTGATGGGTGTAGTCCAGGATATTTCATGTGCATCAATATTTTTCGGTTTAAGGATTTGGTTTGAGTCTTCTATATCTATCGCTGGATTTAGGATATGCAGGATAGGGATACTGATATCATCATAGATTTTCAGAGATGATGCTAGGTTTGCTAATGCATCTGCTTCATCGTTCTCTTCTCTAGGGACTTGAGTGATATCAAAAGTATCAAAATATCCCACTATATCCTTAACTATTTCTAAGTATTTTGCCAATCTATCTCCTTTAACCATATAGGAACCATTAAATTGGTTAGCTATTAGTAAGGAATCGACAAATACATGGAGGTGTCTTATATTCATATCCCTAGCTAATTGAAGTCCCACTATTAAGGCTTCATATTCAGCTTCGTTATTGGTTGCTTGGAACTCACAACTGATAAATTGGGGTATTATGTCCCCCTGTGGCGATTTTAGTATTATTCCTAAACCTGTCCCTCTTACATTCGAGGCTTCATCAGTATGTAGGGTCCATTCACCAGTATCCTCATCTAAGAGTTTAACTTCTGAATCTGCTTCTGGTTGGATATCACTACTAAAATCTGCCACAAAGTCTGCAAGTGCTTGAGACTTAATTGTTGTTCTTGGTTCATAGACTAGATCATAAGTGCCAAGTTTTACTGACCATTTGGCCATCCTTCCTGATAAATCAGGTTTTCTTAACACTGACTTAATCGGATAGTTTGTTTTGATGTGTATCTTATGTGTCTCAAAGTAGTGCCTAAGTTTAGTTGATGCCATGATCAGAGCTAAGATTAATTTTTCTAGGTGAGAATACCTAGTTTCAGCATCTAATAAGCTCTTACTCACATAGTATACTGGATGTTGGGATCCTTGATAATCTTTAACCAACACTGCACTTACAGTAGTTCGGGATACTGCTAAGTATAGTGATAGTGGTTCACCATCTTCTGGTTTCATGAGCAATGGTGCTGAGGATAAGTATTCTTTTAAATCCTGTAGAGCTTTCTCATGCTCTTCATCCCATTGAAACTTCTTATTCTTTTTCAGGATATCATAGAATCCTTTGAATTTCTCAGAAGATCTTGAGATGAATCTATTAAGTGCGGCTATTCTTCCTGTTAACCTTTGCACTTCTTTTACGTTTGTTGGGGACTTGAGGTTTAGGATAGCTTGTATTTGCTCCGGGCTGGCCTCTATTCCTCTTTTAGTGACCATATATCCCAGGAATTTTCCCGATCTTACTCCAAAATGACACTTAGAAGGATTAAGTTTCATGTTGTATCGATCCAGGATATCAAATGATTCTTTGAGATCCCAAAGATGATCTTTGGTAATCTTGGATTTGACTACCATATCATCAATATATACCTCCATTGTGTCCCCCAGCTTATCCTTGAACATCATATTAACAAGCCTTTGATAAGTAGCTCCTACGTTCTTCAAGCCGAATGGCATTGCTGTATAGCAATATATCCCCGTTGGCGTCATGAAAGCAGTATCTTCTTGGTCTGAAGGCTCCATTTGGATTTGTTGGAATCCTGCCGATGCATCCATGAAAGTTAATATTTCATGGCCTGCCGCAGCATCTACCATTGAATCTATGTGTGGTAATGGAAAGGGGTCTTTAGGACAAGCTTTGTTTAGATCTGTGTAATCTACACAAACTCTCCACTTTCCATTCTTCTTTTGAACCACCACTACATTAGCTAGCCACCTTGAAAATTTTACTTCCCTGATCATCTTGGCAAAAAGAAGTTTCTCTACTTCTTCTTGGATGATTATATTCCTTTCGGGAGCAAATTTTCTCCTTTTTTGGTGGATAGGCTTGTAGCTTCTATCTATTCCTAACTTATGTGTAATTACGTCTGAGGATATCCCTGTCATATCTTCATGTCTCCAAGCAAAGGTAGAAATCCTTGATTTCAGAA
The DNA here is from genome assembly GCA_009363875.1 of Mikania micrantha. NCBI lineage: Eukaryota > Viridiplantae > Streptophyta > Magnoliopsida > Asterales > Asteraceae > Mikania > Mikania micrantha. The sequence goes on along the minus strand of SZYD01000808.1, from coordinate 2,321 downwards.
AAGAAATCAGTTTCTCCTCAATATCTTTGGGGATATTAATTCCAATGAGAACTTTGGTCTCGGGATCCTCAGGATTTAGTAATATTTCTTTTACTTCTTTTTCCCGGGATCCCTGATTATCCCCAAGGTTATTCTTTGATTGCTATGTTGAAGGTGGTTTCGTCGTCGCCTTCATCGAGGACGAATAACATTCTTTGCTTCCTGTTGGTCGCTATCAATCTTTACGACTCCCCGTGGTGTTGGTAGTTTGACGCATTGATGATATGTTGAAGGGACTGCCTTCATATCATGTATCCAAGGTCTACCTAATATAATATTATAACAGGATAGAGAGTCTATAATACAAAAGCGTTGTATAGAATTTACCCCTTCGATATACACAGGTAATTTAATTTCACCGATGGTAGCTTTAGCTTCTCCACTGAATCCAACTAATACCAAAGACTTGGTAGTTATCTCTGATTCAGGGATATTCATCCTCTTGAGAGTCTCTAATTGGATGATGTTTACTGAACTGCCTCCATCAATGAGTATCCTGCGTACATAATGATTAGCAACATATAGAGTGATTACTAACCCGTCGTGGTGAGGATCTATGATGTTTTCCTGGTCTTGTTCTTCGAAGGATATAATAGTATCCTTGGTTATTGTTGAAGTCTTTGTGGGTCTTTCTCCATTCTCCATCTTAGCCTCTTTAGCATGTCTTCTGGCTGCAGAATAAGAAGTACCACATATGTCAGATCCACCAGAGATAAAGTTTATTACCTTAGCATCCTTAGGTGGGGATGCAGCTCTCTTTGGGAATCCATCAGGATCCTGTCTTCTTTCCTTCTTTTTACCGAGAAGTTCTTTGAGATGGCCTTTGCTAAGCAGATAGCTTATTTCCTTTCTCAAAGCAATGCAATCTTCCGTCACATGTCCAAAATCTTCGTGAAATGCGCACCATTTGGACTTGTCCTTTGCGGCGAACCTTTTATCCTTAGGGGGCCATCTAGCCTTTTCACCTAGATCCTGCATAGCACACATTAGTTCAGGGATATCTACAGAAAAACAGTACTCAGATATCCTGGGATAATCTTCATCATCCTCGTCATCATTTACAGAGTTGATTTTATGGTTGTCAGACTTGTAATATGGCTTGGATTTGAACGACTTGTTGGTGGGCGAATCGAACTTCCTTTTGCCTTGATCATTGGGAGGAGTCATGGTAATCCTTTCTGGAATTCTTTATCATCTTCCAATCTTATGAATCTCAGTGCGCGATTCCGGACTTCGTCCATATTCCTGCAAGGATTCATAACCAAATCATCATAAAAAGGTGAGTTTTTCTGTAATCCCATCTTGAAGGCTTGGACTGCCGTAGTGATATCAAGATTAGGATATCCAAGGATTCTCTGCCAAACTTGTTGACATAGCTCCTTAGATTTTCATCCGATCCTTGGGTTATCCTGTAAGATCACTGGTTAATCTTTCAAATGTCCTGCTACACGAAAATTGACCGTTAAATAAATTAATCAAATGAGCAAAAGAAGTAATTGAATAAGGAGGAACGTTGAGTAGCCATTTTAAGGCTGCTCCTGTTAACGTTGAACCGAATCCCTTGCATAAGCAAGCTTCTTTCAAATGTGAAGGAATAGGATTAGTCTCCATTCTTTCTCTATATTGGCTACATGTTCTTCTGGATCAGTTGTTCCATCGTATAGTTTCATGGTAGGAGTTTGAAATCTTTTCGGGATCTCAGCATCACATATAGGTGGAGCGAATCTGGATATCCTGTGAGTAGTTGCTGGGTACTTCCGGGATAGGCTTGACTATTCCTGGTATAGTAGAGATCATATCCCGAAGTTTCTGGATCTCCTTGGCTACTTGAGGAGATATTCCTGAATCCTGTGAAGATCCAAGGTTAGTAGTTTCAAATGGAGAATAATATAAGTGTTACCAGTATATGGCGTAGGGAGTGATGTTCTGGGATATAAGGATATCATCCCGAGATATCCCCAGGTTTTGGGATCCTGAAGAAGTTCCGATACTGGTCTGCATGGGATAAAGTCTCCAGAGTGGTTTCCGGATATTCCTGATGTCCCAAAATCAAGGATCCTTGGAGCTATTGGAGTAGTAGCTTCTGGCTGTTTGTTCTTTCAGCCTTCAAGTTCTCCATTTCTCTGAGAAGTTTTTGATTCATTCCTGTTGATCCATCATCTGTGTTGTTGTACCTGCTGAATGAAACATACTCAGAAATCAATTGGAGAGATAAGTACAGAGCAGAAGTGGTCATCTTTGTAGATGGAGAAACTATCAGCAATGAAAGCGGTCTTCTTTCC